>CAJNIZ010006169.1:90747-103453 GCA_905231905.1 Symbiodinium pilosum
TTGCATAAGTTTTCCTTTTATGTTCATTTTTTTCTCGGTTGTGTTTTCCTTTTTTCTCCTTTTTTTATTTCCTATGTGGCCACAGGTTTGCATTGTGTTTGCTTTTCTTGTTCCTTTTTATTGCTCATTGATTGCTTTTTTTCCCCATTTTGATTCCTTTTGTTTTTGCTTTCTTTTCGGATTCCGGCTTGCAAAATATTTGGATTCATTTTGGATTGTTTCCCTAATTTTTTTATTTCCAGGATTTCCAAAGTTAGCTTCTTATCGGCGACACAACGCTAAGCATGGCCACATGCCAGACATGGCCGCCTGTGTTGCCTGAATCACGTCCAGCCAAGCAAGGTAGAGCAGTTCGTCCACGTATCACACAGTGATGCAATGAAGTTCAGGAGATTGTGAAGAAGCCGGGTATAGTATAGTATCGGCCGCGTCTCGGTGTCTTAGACCAAGGGTTTGAGGAACAAATATCTTTCAGCGTAGGAGACCTTGATCGCGCTCAGTTGCAACGGTCGGCGAGGTCAGGTTGCAAGACCACACTGCGACAAAATCTTTGGCGGAACCACTCCTGGCGTGGACTCCGGCCAGGTCGCCAGTAGAAGAACTCCAGTTAACTGCGGTTAGTTCAATTTTTGCACAATGCCATCACATGCAATGACAAAGTTGTACGTGTATTGACACAGCTGCTCATCGCTCATGCAGTGATTGCTGCGACTCTGGCAAGGTGTTTTTTTGCTGAAAAGGAAAGACGAATGCTGGCCTAAAGGACTAGTGACTAGCGTTTGAAGTGTGTGATGTTTGCACACTGTTATCACATGCGCTAGCAAGGTTGCACGTGCCTCACAAGGTTGCATATCACTCATGCACTGATTGCTCCAACAACCTGTCCTCTTCATGCCCCAGGTGCCCCTGCATGTTTTTTGTATAGCAAACACAAAAGCATGCAACATGTATGACATGTCATGTTCACAAAACAATTTGGGAGTGATCCCCCTCATCCCTAGAGGAGGATGGTACACACACACACACACACACACACGCTGAAACATAAGCTGGTTGCGGGAAACCTGTGCCCTTGAGAGCCTGATCGTCAGGCTAGTTCCGCGGGGTCTTCCCTATTCCGTGGGATGTTAGCGTGTTTTGTCATTCGGAGTCTTTAAGAGAAGGACCCTAGAGCCCAGAAACCCACGTCTTGTTTTCGCAAATCCTGCGCTCAAAGTCCGGAACTCCAATACACAGCAGCAGGAGAAGGAGAAGCCTTGCTGCTTCGATGATGTGCACACGGAGTGTCACATGCCATGGGGTGGTTCCTTGGCCCTTGTTTTCTGTAAGCCTTTGGGGTCTGACATTTACCAGCAGTTTCAGGGTTAATGGCAACTTATGCTTTAAGATTGGTGTTGCAGTGTGGGCTTGACCTTTATGAATGTCTGGGGAATAACGCGGCACCCCAATCAAAACCCAAGGTCCTTCAGCATGCGCTTGCGTAAGTTTCATGCTCTGCACACGCACGCAGACCTGTTCATTGTGAAAACTTGGCAAACATAGTAGGAAAGTGGCCGTGTGGAGCCTGAGGCATCGGCGAGCGCGTGTCGCACCCTGTGTTCAATCAGCTGCTTGCGTGGTTTGAGAAGCCAATGTACTTCCGCTTTGGAGCTTAGGGACAACTAGGTCATTCGGTTTCCCAAGGGTGCCATCATGTGGACCTAGGCCTCTTACATATATATATATATATCATAATATACTAGACACACGCGCGTGCTTCGCACGAGCTTACTCTCTGCCGCCAGGCTATGCAACCGAGTGTGGCGCAAACAGTTGGACGTAGCCCCAGAATTCCAGACGACAAAGCCTAAGTCCTGTAAGCAATGCTGCAAAAGGATACGCAACCGGATTTTTGCATCTGGCATGGATTAAGGTTCAAAGGGCCCATTGAATCGGCCTTTGTTTGCTGTTTTGGTGCACGTAGAGTATTATGTTTAGGGAACTTTAAATCAGCATGCCACTTCGTCGGACTCTGGAGCTTTGGAAAATTCCATGTCAAGGAGGCATCGGGTTTTTGTCGGGCTTGGGCCTAGTCCATCTGGGCAGCAAACATATTCTGACCTCCCCCACCCTAAGATTTAAGCCTTGACATTGAATTTTCCAAAAGCTCCAGAGTCCGACGAAGTCAGCATGCTGATTTAAAGTTCCCTAAACATAATACCTTACGTGCACCAAAACAGCAAACACAGGCCGAGCCAATGACCCCTTTGAATCCTTAATTCATGGAGGAATCGCTTCGCTACACTAAAGTGTCAAGCGTCAACCCTCCAACTTGCTTGAGGAGGCAACCAAGGCGGATGGTGTAGGTGAACTTGATTGAAGTCTGTACCCTGGAGTGGGGGTCTGGGATGGTCTGGGTCGGGGGATCTGGGTGTGGGGGTTGGGGGGTGGTCTGCTTTCGGTCTGCGCATGCTGGGAAGGTTGGGGGGATTTGGAAGCCTGGTGGGGTGTTTAGGGAAGCGGCAAGTCTGGGTATGGGCTGAGGGTTTGAGGAGGTTTGGGTGGGGGTTTGGAAGTGTGAGGTGTTCAGAGGTCTGGGGGGGATCTGGGGGGTCGGGGTGGTGTCTGGGGGGTTTGGGGGTCTGGAGCTGAACAACGGACAGAGGGGGGAGCCCTCAATGCATGTATATATATATATATATATGGCTTCCAAACATGTGACGGCTTGCGCAGTTTGCACTAAAGGGTTTAAGATCCAGGTTTGCACATGGATCACTGGTGGGGCTTGGGTTTTCTCAGTTGCTCCAAGGGCCTGAGTAAGCACGAAGACTCGTCCTTTTCATGTCTGTTGTTGTTACCGAAGGTTGGACACCAGCAGCAGATGTCAATGCCATGGAGGTCCAGGGCTCAAACAAGGGTAGGATTTGGGCCTCTGTATTCAAGCCTGAAAAACCAAAGGCAACAAAAGCGAAAAAAGCTTCTGTTATAATTCGACATTGTTTTGTAAAAGTTTGTTCTTGCTCTGCCCTGCTCATGCAGCATAAGGCAGCAAAGCTTTCCGAGCCATGTCAGACTTAGGCAGCTACCTTTTTGTTTGTGTCCATTGCCCATGTGGGCAAAAAAGCCGCAACGTTTGTGAGGCCTCGTGCAAACGCTCACGAAACTTCAAAAATTCAACACAGAAACTAACTGACAAACTGCATTCAGCAGCCCCTCGATGCCACTAACATTTGCAAGATGCGTCAAGACAACTTCTCTCAGCAGTTTTGTGACGCATCAGAACATGTCAACATCCCTGGGGTGCTGAACCAGGACCCAATGATACTGACGATGTTGGCCACTTCGGCCAGCCGTTAGATCCTGATCTCTCACCCCACGGCTTCCGGTGCCGTTTTCTGTGAACTCGTCAAAAGTGTACACGTCCACAGCTGGAGTCTGCAACATGCGCACCGTCGCTCGGTTCGCTGACCGCCAACGCATGCCCCCCAAAATGTTGCCATTCGATTATGGGGAACACCGCTGAGCAATCCCAAATTTTCGGAAACGCCCATATGACTCTTTGGAAGGGATCTCTGAAGAGGCTTCAGACCGACGGCGTCCAGTTGAACTCCTTTTGCTTCTCCGACGAGCATGGCTTCACGCCTTCAGACATGATCGGCATGCTGGGCGAGGCTTGAAGCCAGCAAGTTCAGGCTAGAGGGCTTAGCGCTCGCGCTTACAGTTCAGGATCCCAGGTTTAGGTTTGGGCTCAGACGAGTTTAGGAGAATAGAAGTGCCACATCGAGTCTCCATCAAAGGCCTGCAATGGGTTAAGGGCGTTTAGGGCTGCTAGGGCTTAGGGCTTTTAAGGGTTACCGGTAGTCTTCCACATAGGAAAGTTCCGAGTGATTTTCCACGGCCTGAAACAGCTGGTCATCAGGAGAGATGCAACTACCTCTACTTGCATTGATCACTTCTGACCCCCACAACAGATTTGGAATCATATTCAGGAATTGTAGTGGAGACCATATCTCATATGTGGGCCGGGGTGATACAGGTGGGAGTTTGTCTAGAAATGGCTTCGGCGTCGAGGTGGAGGTTCTACGCAGGGTTCAGGTTAAAACTAGATCAAGTTGCCGCCATCCACGGGGGCACAGACAGATCAAAGATGATCAACAAATTATGGCCCGAAAGGTCTAGGTATCTACATCGTAGATACTTTGGGTTCAAAGAGACCCAAAGTAGTAACTATCTTGCCATACAGGCGTCTTGGGTTGGGGAAAAATCATGCCTCGTCAATGACCATTGAAACTCGGGCTTGCGGAAGCTTGTCTTCAGCGTAGCCAGACGTCATCTTGGGGCAAGCCTAGTTGTATCCTATGTCTTAGAGGATCTTCTGAGTTATGCTTAGAGACTTAGAGAATATTGGCGGAGGGCCTCCTTAGAAAATGAAAGCAGAACTTGAAGGTAAACTGACAGCATGAAACGCGAGAATCTGGTGTTGTGCATGTTGGGCTTGAGATTTTGTGTCGCGAAATCGCATCAAGTAACGTTGCTGATTCATGGTTGTTTCTACCCGACCCCCTAAAACAATATTGGAAGTGGCTCCCCCTTAATGAGTTGTTGTACACTCCGCAATGTTAGAATGTGGTGCGAATCTGGCTGTGAGACTTTCCATCTCCTGTATGTAACCCTTGTGTGACCATCATCTGCACTTCAAAATCCCTACATCGACCCAACAATCCTTGTAGAACCCAAATGCAAGATTCTAAAAGGGCTTCTATATCCTATCAGGGGTTTGGGAGGTTGTGGCTCTGTTCCCGATCTAGCGCTCGGGTGAAATACATAGGTTGGGATGCAAGGCCAACAGGAAGGTCATCCAAGCTACTCCAATACAAACCCCATTACACCCCTAGATACTGCAATCTACCCCAACATATACCCGGCTAGGATCCCAAGCAGGACCATGACTGACACTTGCATGTTACCCAAGATAGCTAGTGTTGCAGATAGGGGCGCATTCGTACTCGGTCTCATCTTGCGACTGCGAAGGGCTTTACGCACCACATCCTAAGCCCCTGCACCCAATTCCGCCTAAAGCCTAAACCCCGGTGTAGCCTTGTATACCCATAAATACTCAACGTATTCCAGCTCAGGGCAAGAGCGTCTATGTTGCGGAGAAGCACTGGGCAAACATGACGACGGCTGGTTCCAGAGAAACTTGGCAGAACCTTCGGAAGTCTTGGATGCTGTAAAGGCGGTTGCAGGATCATTGAGCCAATGCATGTATAGTCCGTTGGAAGCCACAACATGTGCAAAACGCCCAAAGCTGCTGAATCTAGGAATGGACTTGCAAAGTTTCAGTGCAGTGCTATCCTAGCTGCAACCCAAACGCTTGCCCTGGCTGTCAAGAAAACTGGGCCAGCAAGTCAGTGGAGGTTTGAGCGGAAGCCTAGATCTGAACTCCTCAAGCTCCTATACCCGCGCTTTCTCACACCCAATTTCTTCACCCCATTGAAAGTTCTCCCGACGTTCGGGGAATCCAATCTTTCCGGAACCAACCACCTTGGGTGATTCGCTTGACTGTGGTTCATTATGGTTGGATTCTTCAAGAAGTCCAGGTGCTGTTGTAAACGTGGTGCCCACAGTGGACAACAGCCCAGAGAATGCTTAAGATAATGCCGGGGTCTCACAATCAAGGATTCAACAAGAACTTGCACAATGTGGTCAGAAAAACGACGCATTGTGGCCACCCAGGGTATTGCACCTTCTCCTTGCAGGTTTTTTTTTTGGAGTAGAAGAAGCTTGAAGCTCGCCTGGAGCACATTGCCTGAAGCTGCATAGCTTTTGTTTTCTTACCCCCAGGGCTTGGGGTCGGTTAGTCTTCCAGACCCCACTTGACTACGGCCTTTTCAATGGTATCCTCTTCACCCAAACCAGACTACTAACCTTGAGCTCTACTTGTGTAGGCAAGGTTTAGTGAAAGGTTAGCTGACCCAGGTATAGCGGTGCCCCACTCCCAGCATCGGTTGCAGTATTAGAACAGGTAGTGACCAGGAAACACTTCAAGCAATCTGTAGGCCCTACAACCCTTGAAGTTGGCCGAGCTCTGCCTGGAAATCCTAATTGACTTATAGTTCTCCAGGTAAACAAGAAGCTGCACAACCTTTAAATACATTTGCCTCGAGCTTTCTACACTTAACCCAGTCATTCTTTTCTACCACGCTGCAACATCCTCCAGGACCCTTGGGGTCGCATCATGTGCTCCGGCCGCACAAACAGCCCAGGAGGACCGGGGCACCATTTCGAGCAGGTAAGCTTTCTCAGTAGATCCTGAGAATCGTACTATGTGAGGACTGCGCGTAAACCTGATAAGAAACAGCTCAGTTTGAAATCTTACTAGGGTTTAGGAAGGAAAGAGTTTGCTGCGATTTTAGTGAGTTAGTGATGTGGAGTAAGCGTCGAACATCGGTTCAAAGTTCCTTCAGAGTTCAGGGGTAGTTAGGGATGTGGGGTGAGGGTTCAGGTTTTACTTGATTAAAGGTCGTAGGTAGCGATGGGCAGCAGGCGTTTAAGTCTGGTTTAATTGCGGACATGAAGTTGGGTTAGGACTGGGGGAGCGAAAAAACGTTGGCTCGTGGTTCAGTTGAGTTCCTACTCCAGAGTGAGGGTTTGGCATTGGTTTAGGATCGGGAAGAACTCCTAACGGGATATGTCCCTAACACACCCCTCATAGAATACATTCTTAGTATACCTCCAATACCGTGCATGCTGAGGCTGGGCAGGTTTGCCGACTTGTCGCAGGCTTTGGACCCTGAATTGCCAGACTCCCATGTGTTATTCTTTAGAAGTGGCTTTTCCTTAGAGCCCTGTAGAAGATCCTCGTGAGAATGGGAAGCAATCACCCGCTATCCATCTTAGAGCATGCTGCCCAGCAATCAAGGAACAGAGTGTAAATTATGCTAGGGCCCCCATGTTCTCGAAGGCATACGATTGAATTGAAGGGCATCGTCACTCCGTCTGAAGGTTTAGGATATTCAGCTAGAGGCGACAGTCATTCTATTCCTTACCGACTACCCAGGAAGAAAGACCCTCCTACTCATCCCAGAATGCGGATGAAGAACTCGGTCTTTGGTCCGATCATCGTACAAAGAGCCGGTCACAGTACAAAGCGGACGGATCACAGTACAACCACAAGTACAAAGTACAAACCCTTTTTCTTTGCCTCGGGCTTGTACAACGAGAATTCAGTAGCTTCGGACCATAACATGCCTAGCATACCCAAGCTGGTTGCCGTGTTGATCCAAGTTGTGAAGTTGTGGAAGATCAACTTACTGCCAATTAAGAAGGATCGGGCTGTGAATGCGGGTGCTACTGAACCTCTTCTCCATACTTGAAGAAGCTTGTTGTCTAATCTCCCTCACCCCCATTACCACACCTATTTCCACACCGGGTGGGGAAGGGTAAGGGTGGGGCAAGGTAGGGTAGTCCTCAAATGTCTTGGTTCGCCCACGCATCATGCATTTTTAGGGCTTAGGGATGTTTAGGGTTTTGTGGGGGTTGGGGGTTTACGGATTTTAAAATTTAGGTTTAGGGCCTATGAGGTTCAGGGGTTTGTACGGTTGAGGGTTTTTTAGGGTTAAGGGGTTTTGGGGTTTAGAGTTTAGGGGTTTCATGGTTAAGGCTTCGGTGTTTTTGAGACTAAGGATTTGTTGAAGCTTCGGGGTTGTTAGGGTTTAGGGGCCTTTAGGGTTTAGAGGTTTTTAGGGCTTTTAAGGTTTAGGGTTTGGTTCCGGCTTTTTAGGGTTTTGGGGTAGGGTTTAGGGTGTTTGAGAGTTTAGAGCTTGGGGGTTTTAGGGCTTAGGAATTTTAGGGTTTAGGGTTTACGCGATTATTTCTGTTATGGTTTAGGGTGGCTTCTAGGGCTAAGGGTTTTGTTATGGCTTTGGTGTTTGTAGGGTTTTGGGGTTTTAGGGCTGAGGTTTTCAAGGTTTATAAGGCTTTACAGGTTTTAGGTGTGTTTAGGGCTTGGGTGTTTTGGGGGTCTAGGCGCGTTGAAATGGTTTGGGTGTGAAGAGGATTGTGGGGCTCATAGCGTTTTAAGGTTTGGGTTTTTTAAGGATTTAGGGCTTTGTAGGGTTTCGGCTTTTTATAGTTTAGGGTTTCGGGCTTAGGGCTTGTTGAGGCTTAAGGCTTTTTAGGGTGTAGGTGGGTTTTTGAGGTATACGGGTTTTCAGGGTTTGGGGTTTATTAGGGTTAGGGCTTGGCGGTTTATAAGCGGGGGTGTAAGTCGTAAAGGGTTTTTATGGCTAGGGGGGTTACCCGTGTTTAGGTCTAAGGCTGAAATAGGGTAGGGTTGGGCAGGGTAGGGCAGGATAGGGTGGGCAGCGGGAAAGCGTAGCCTAGGTTTGGAGGTTAGGTTTGGGGAGGGTGGTGGCTGGTTAGTAGGACGGGTAGTTGGGGTGGTCGGGATACGGTAGGGTTGGTGGGTGGTGGTGGGGTAGGGTAGCATAGCGTAGGGTAGGGTAGGGTAGGGCAGGGTAGGGTAGGGATGGGAGGGCAGGGTAGGGTAGGGTAGGGTACCAGGTGGGTAGTAGGGTAAGTTAGGCTGGGTTTGTTTTTGTGTACTGGATGTGGTGCGTTTCGTACTGTTATCGGTCCTTTCGTTGTACTGCGATATTCGTACTGTGATCAGTCCAGTGACCGGATGAACCCCATCTCAAAAGAAACTGAGGCCTTTAATTCAGAACCATTCTGAATCGGCCATGATTACACACAAGCCTCCAGCTAGTCCTCAACACGCTGATTTCATAGGTCCTGCGTAGACCAAGAGACATTTCCCCCAAACCTTCTTCTAATTGATTTTGCCACTATGATGTAGGGGCTTTGGTTCCTTCAGGGTAGACCATAGAGCATGATGAGGGGCAGACCCAACTCTGAAGCCTCAAGTTTTGTTCAAACCCTGGACCCGTCTGGGTTGAGCATTCTTCGCAACCCAGCCCGCGGCTACCATGCAATTTTATGAGGATGGTAAGGTTTTCTTTCGGGTTGTGGTTGCCAGGATGCGCTCAGAACCAAAGCAACGAAGGTACCACACGTTCAACTCGATCTTTCCATGGGCGAAATTGACATGTGGCTGGGAGTGCAGCTATTGCGGTGGGCTTTGGGTAGACAAGTCGCTTCTGATGAAGTAGCACTGTTTCCCGAAAACCATCAATTGCACCTGGTGGGTAGGAGTCGTTTAGCAAGTCCCTAGCCCGAAGGCTCAGAAAGCTTTCGAGACGATGTATCTTTGGTATTCGGGCCCACGTGCTTCAAAGGAGATTTTGAGGCCCTAAGGGGAAATGTGAGCTTGACCCAATTGAGGCAGGGTGGGGGGTCATGTAGAGCCAAGTATCTGTGTTTGATTTTGGATCCCCTTTCTGGGGTCCTAGATGCTGGGAGCAGTTTTCCAATCTCAAGTGCTTGATTTGAGACTGTGGGTTGAGAAAGACACTGCCTCTCGATCGTGCACTGGCAAGCTTCCCCAACTTGTGAAAATTGTGAACATGTACTAGGTGCTCCCCAGCACGCCTCAGGGAGTTTAGATATAAAGGTGGGTCCATGCCAGTGAGTGCTTGCCGTAAGGACCCCTCATGGTTGAGGTTTGCCTGTAGCCCCCCTGTCTTGTTGGAAGCCATCCCTCATATCTTGTATATTTAGTCATGTCTTCACAATGATGAGGTAGCACTTGGAGCCCTGGAGCTGAACAATCCTTGTATGAGCGAAGTCCAGGGTAAGGGTTGGGAAGTGTAGTAAGTCGGGTTCCTTTGATTGCAGGGCCCACAATCTTGTTGGGTCAAGGGGCCGGCGGTGAGGCCGAGTAGAACATGCAACAGAGGTGGGGTTGCATGCTTGGCTAGCATGACATTTCCTCGAGCTTGAGCATGCGGAACTAATTCCTTGCTTTAATTGGAAAATGATTGTAAAGGAATTTGAGAAGAACCCAGATGGGATCGCAAAGGGGGCAACTCTGGTGAGACTCCCGAATTCCTTCAGTCCCCACGCATTCCCTCAAAGGATGCCTCAGAATCCCCTTCAAGAGAACCCAAATCGGGGGCTCTAACCTGTATGTTCCAAACCCAAACCCTTCTGAACTTTGGGAGCGGGATGTGTCGGGGATATGGCTGCTCTCGGTACCATGCTGCAGGCCTGGCTGGACATAGAATCTAGGTATACTCCCGCTTAAAGCCCCACCAATACTGGAGAGAGCTCTTCATGGTCAGTTGATGGAGTTACAAAGATGGCCAGAGCCGCAGTCATGGTCAATCACTGAGTGCTATGAAACTCCGTAGACTGGAGGCGAGCAGATCTTCGATGACACCACAGTGTGCCTCGCATAGCTTTGACCGATCTTCATCCAACTCTCTAAATCTTCGGGAACAAGAAATCCGAATCCTTGAAACTTGATCTTCATTACTTGGATCCTTGGTGTTACCAAACTGCTTTGGACATGCTACGGTATACACATATCTGCAAGCAGGTTCATTGGTGCTTGCCTGGCACTCTTGTTCCAGAAGGGTGGCTCCGTGATTGGTGAAGGGCAACGACTGACTCTCAACACCTATCGCTCAAGGTTGGTAATGCAGCGAGGCTTTCCAGGCTAATTGCCACTTTTTCCCGGCACACACCGGTGTCCTTCTTTTTGGCTCCGGTGTGGTCAAAATACTCTCTTCGCCTTCAGGTATGTCCACGTGCCCTACCTTGCCTTCATTCCCCTGGGTTACGGGCTGGTTTCATCACCCCATACTTAGCACAAGACATGGCGTTCATCTCCCCTTGACTTGCTGGAAGACAATGCAATCCTTGTAGCAGGTATGGGAAGCTGAATTACTTGAGCTACACCACTGGCAATGGTGCCAAGCCCGTTCCTCCATCGCCAGAGGCTATGTTGCAACTAAATTCCTAAATGGAGCGTCCCCTGCTGCTTTCGGGTTTCAAGCGGTTCGTAACAAACCTGCCTGTGTTGGAAGCCTACCTTCCATTTGCCAAAGGCACAGTGGCTATGTGATTGACAGGTTCTGTAGAGAAATGTAGATATGCGGACGGACATTGAATTGGTGCGGGGGTCACCAGCCCCCTGGACCCCATGGTAGTTGTTCCGATGCCTAGCGCCCCGTATATGGTTCTGACAAGATGAAAAGTTCGGTGCTCCTCATAAGGAAAAGGTTTTCATGTTGTGAGGTATCTATAATGACCTGCGAGCGGTGCAACTACGTATGTCGTTTCAGTCAGGATGTCCCTGCTCCAGGCTTCGACGCCGGTACAACTGCCAGGGAGATGGTTATGTGTTGGGGCTGGGTGGCGCGGGAAGGGCGAGCGGGTTTCTGCGACACAGCACGGTCTCAGTCGACTTCGACACACCTGGCAATATTTCGCGAAGGGGTCGCCAACAAGACCAACAAGGATTAAAGTCTGATTGGAGTGCTAATGATGTGCAAGGAGCACGTTGCCAGCAGCTTATTGCGCAAAGTTGGCTGCGAGTACCTGCAACCCACACAGCCACCCCAGAACTCAAGCAGCGGGGGCGCATGTGTTCCTTTTTCATAGTGTTTCTGCTCTTACCTGCTGGCTCTTTCAGGATTGTGTCGAGAATCCCGATAAGCGCACTGGTGCCTTCCATGGGAGCATGGTCATCGAGTTCTTGGGCCATCTGTGACAACTGAGTTCTTACGTCAGATATCTCAGAGGGGCATCGTTTAAGAAGCCTCCGAACCACTGCCGATCTTGCCAACCCAACTAGAAAGTCACTCCTGGCTGTTGTAGCTGAGGTATACAATTTTTCTGCAATATCTACTCCAATACACCCCCTACACGACCCAAGATACCCCAAATAACTAGATGCCTGAAGCTCCTAAGCCCTAATCTGTCATACCCTGAGGGGCTTCTTGTCAACCCTAGGAGTACAACGAGTGGTTGAAGAAGCGGCTTGGCAGCAGTCTAACTTTTCTGTGAATTGTTAGGGGTAGAGAAGGGGGCACATTTGAGGTCATAACGCAGGGTGTGCGGTATTGCTACATCTACTCTGACATCCACGTCTGCTACCATTGCTACCGGGGACGCTACTGCTTCTGCTGCTACGATTACGACCGCGAGAACGACTCTGAGGATATCAAGAACACTATCGATGATGACCCCTGCTTCTACTTCTTCGTTCACAACTCCTCGCTCTCCAGCATGTACTCCTCCGCTGCATCCGTCTGTGTGGCTTTCTTCCTGCCCTGATTCCTGCTCCTACTCCTACTCCCACTACTCACACTAACTATTTCCGCTACGTGCTACTGCCACCACGATGATATACGATGATGTTTCTGGCAACAATGATGAAAGTATCACTACTTTTGTCAGATACTACCACAACTTTTTCTATTGCTCGTACAGTTACTATTACCATTTTTGCGAGAACTACGCCATTGCTCCCACTGCCCCTCCTACTTCTATTTTTCCTTCGAGAACTACTATTACAGCTACCACAAACAACAGCAGCAGCGACGACTACAAACACCGGCAGCAGCAGCGGCAGCAGCAGCAGCGGCGGCAGCAGTAGCAGCAGCAACAGCAGCAACGACAACAACAACCAACAACAACAGCAGCAACAACAACAACAACATCAACAACAACAACAACAACAACAACAACACCTCCTACTACTACTACTACTGCTACTGCTACTGCTACTGCTACTGCTACTGCTACTGCTACTGCTACT
>CAJNIZ010006169.1:103553-117387 GCA_905231905.1 Symbiodinium pilosum
CATTTTCCCATTAGTCAAAGATTTGCCCTATTAGTCCAAGCTAGGCCCCATTAGTCCAAGGGTTTGAGGAGTTCTGAACTAATTTTCAATTTTCCCATTAGTCCAAGATACGGCCCAGTAGCCCAAACTAAGTTCCAGTTGTCCAAGGGTCTGAGGAGTTCTGAACTAATTTTGAATTGTCCCATTAGTCCAAGATACGGCCCAGTAGCCCAAGCTAAGTTCAAGTAGTCCAAGGTCTGAGGAGTTCTGAACTAATTTTCAATTTCCCCATTAGTCCAAGATACGGCCCAGTAGCCCAAGCTAAGTTCCAGTAGTCCAAGGGTCAGAGGAGTTCTGAACTAATTTTCAATTTTCCTGTTTTGATTTTACGAATTGAAAGCTTTTTTCAAGACATAGGGACCCTACTTTCTATTTGGATTTTGTGAGTTGAGGGCTTTTCTTAAGATATGGGGACCCTACTCTTCCTAAACAGCTCATCTTTGCGTGGTCTCCGGGACGGACGCTGTTGTTGCGGCAGCGTCCTGCCCCGGCAGCGCTGGAGGTCGGATTTCTGAGACCGGATGACAGCAGCGGCCTTCGACCTGCAGGACTCCACACGGTGGCCTGCTGCACCGCAAGCGCAGCAACGGTGGACTTGCGGAGCCATCGTCTTTGAGCTGGAAAGGCTGCGCTGCAGAAAATGCATGCTTTGCCGCCCTGGCAACTGGACATGATAAACATGCAAAAATGCTGGCCCTGCTAGGAGTTTTGCGCACCTGTGTGACAAAAAACATACCGTCAAATACGCGACGTGCGCGTACTACTACTACTACTACTACTACTACTACTTCTACTACTACTACTACCACCACTACTACTACTACCACTACGACTACTGCTACTGCTACTGCTACTGCTACTGCTGCTGCTGCTGCTGCTGCTACTACTTGGCGTCGCGTGCTTCGTCGCGTGCTTAAATTATCGCAGTGGTTTCTGGGCCTCAAAAAGGTTGGAGGAAGATAGGAAGGTATTGGTATTTGCAAGACTTCGTGTTCATAGACCGGCAACTTAAGGGAAACATCAGTACGCCAAAAACTGAATATTTGTGAAACGAAGATATTGTCCGTGGAGTTTTTCTTGCATGGGTCTTCTTAAAGATGCAACTGGCATTGTTGTAGTGTTTCGCACGTATGTATGGGACTCTAATTTGAAGACACCTCCTACTGGTTGGCGACTCGGAAAGAGTGTGTCTTTGCGGGCGCAGTAGGCATTCCTCTTGAACATGGAGAGAGAGCTTCATGAAACGACGTATGGGGGTTTCCGAATATGAGTGGTCCCTTCTAAAGGGTGCGTATGTCTGCAATTAGAGTGTTGTTGGGGCAAATAAGAGAGTATCAACATGTTGGGAAATTATCATTTGGGCAAAAGCTGCAGGCAGAGATAGGGAGAGGCTTGGCGGAATTGTGCAATCAGGGGCTGAGACTTTCGAGGAGGTCTATTATTTTGGCCACCATGAATGTTCGCAAAACAATACAGGGTGGAAAATGGACGAAATTAGTTTGGCCAATATGGAAGTCGCAAAACGGTATAGGGTACAACATGATAATACGTGCTTGAATGACCCCAGGTACTCTGCGCACTTAGAAGCAGCATGCGCGTAGTTGTTTCAGGTCAAAACGAGTTTTCGGGTGTGCTCTCGGCATATGGCTGCTGTGGAACTACACTGCCCAACACCCAAAGAGCTGTCATTCGTTTGTCCCTATGCTTCTGGAACACGAGCCGGATTATGCTTTGGGCATGGATGCTCAGGTCAACCTATGCTCTTGGAACACGAGCGGGATTCTGCTTTGGGCATGGATGGTCTGAGTCTGGTCACCGTATGCTCTTGGGACACGAACGGGATCATGCTTTGAGCATGGGTGCCCTGGTCACCGTATGGTCTTAGAACACGAACCGCATATGCTTTGGGCATGGATGGTCTGGTCACCATGTTCTTGGGTACTTCGGTGCGCAAACATGCGTTCCATCATGGTTCTGGTTCATGCTGGCACATGACAACTTCAACATGGATGAAATTTTTCGGCCAATATGAATGCTCGCAACGCCAACATGGAGACGAGGTTATCTTGGCCAATATGGATGCTCGCAACACCCTAAAGGTCGAACATGGACGAAATTACCTTGGCCAGTATGAACGCTCGCAAGGCCTTTTACGGTTAGACATGGACGAAATTGTTGCGGCCACAATGACAATGCACGCAAAACCGTATATGGGGAACTCGACCCCATAGGCAGTAAAATCAGCAGCTCGTCCCACCATTGTCTAGTAGTGTGAAGGGCATTACTTCTCTTGCTACGCTACTGTTGGTCCGACTACCACTTCGCTTGCTACTGCTCTTGCTGACTACTGTTACTGCTTCTGCTGCTCCAAGTACTACTACTCCTGTTGCTGCTGTTGCTGCTTCTACTGCCATTTTTCTATTGCTGCTGCGTAGCACGGGGCAGGCACAACCTGAACGAGAACTTTGGGAAGACCCTTCCCGGAGGATTGCCTTGTGCTATCGGAGCACATTGAAAGATCATAAGAAAGTAGATACAATCGGAACTGCTGGATTTAGGGTTTTGAATATTGTGTACTTGGGTTTACATCATGCTAGTATCGTATGAGAATGGTCGATTAAACCTGTGAGTCTCAGATCCCTGAGACCCATAACCCGGAGCCTTACACAGCAGGCGTATCTGAGTCCCAGAAGCGAGTGCCGCGTTTAAAAAGACCCTTGAAGCCACACATACTTTGGGCTTCGACGTCCATGTACACGGTTTACCTAAATGTAGAAGCTTTACAGGGTTTTGGATGAGCTTGTGATGGGTTAGGTGGCATTCGTGTAAATAGCCGCCTTGACCCCTCGTGGAGAAAACGGGAGCTGCCTTGCACCGCTGCTGCAGCTGGTGGAAAAAACAGCTGTCCAGATGGTGGTAAAGTGTTTCGGTGTACACTGTTCTCATAAGGAAGTGGCGCAGGAAATTTTGGGCCTCCAAACTGATTGGTGCGCTACGTCATTCTGTAAGGGCCTTAGTTTCTTCATGTTCCTCAGTGTTGCAAGGACGTAGACAGTACTGTGCACGTGGCATAGGACAGAACGCAGCAGTCCACCATTTGTTGCGGCGCCGGTGCTGTTGGAAGCCAACAGCCTTCGTAAGAAGATGGATGCATTCCAAGCAACAAGTTGGTAGACACATGAAGGGCCCACGTACCCCATAATATGAGACTACAAGCCGGCGAAGTGGCCTGTCCAGTAGAAGGCCTGCGCAGTGGTGCCTAGAGAACACAAGACCCTTTAGTATCAATTAGGTCACTATACTGGGGGGTATGTAGTAAACGCAAGGTATTTAATAAATAAAAGGGTTTCCTTGGTATGGTAACTTATTAACAGCAATCCAGTACCTGAGGCACATGCAGGGTCTCTGTGCTGAAGGAGGTGTACGGGATTACATAGGGTAAGGGTGTTAACCTGCATTTAGGGGTATAGAGCTGTCTGGGTACCATCTTTTGCGCGATTGGAAAAAGTGCATATGCTTTAAAGCAGGAGGTTCCCCCGCCTCTCCCCCCGATTAAATAGCATCAAAAGCTGCCACTTCCAGCATAGCAGCACCACCAGAAGGAAACCCGCAAGCAATTTTGAGATGCTTTGAATTGGGGAGAAGAGATTTATCTTCCTTGCGCTGGGGAGAGTGGCCGGCGCGCTTGGGGACTCAGAATTTGGAGAAGTTCATCAACTGTGCATTCGACAGCCACATATGCCCTCCTCCTTCATGGATCCAGAGCACGCAGAGTTTTTGTCAATGTGGGAAGGTTGCATGGACTCCCTTGGATTGGGTGGCATATGGTGGCACCTGGAAGATAGGGTGCGCATGTCCTTTGCTCAGCTTTGGAAAGCCATGAGCTCCAGTCGTGGCCTCCGCAGCATAGATGATTCTGGCAATCATTGCAAGTCCGCTTGACCTGGTTCATGTGAAAACATGCCTTTCTGTATGTTGCAACCGCCAAGTCTGGCCCCCTGTTGTGTGCGACAGAAACCTTTGAACGTACAGTACAAAAGATTACAAAAACCTTGGGGGCAGTTACTTGCCCTACTTGCATTATGTTTTGGAGAAACCAGAATTTGCTCATACATGTTTACAGTGATGGATGGCGCTACATAAATATTTAGAGCTTCGACGCTGTTCAGGTGTTTTTGTTTGCAAGGTCTAGGTAGGCCGCGCAACCCGCCCCAATCAGTCATTGTCAACTTCCTTGATTGAAGCAAGACCATTTGAAAGCACAACGTCCAAGACCCATGAATTTAGATGTTTTCTGACCCTCCGATCATGCCAAGCGCGAAGCAGTCAGGCCCCATTGTTGTTTCAAGCGAATGCGTAATGAGTTGTGTTGCCAAGTGCAAATGTTTTTTGTGGATGTCGGTGATGATCCTGATTTGAGTGGTGCGCCAGACCAGCCCCACATGCGAACAAATCCAACGTGATCTCAACGCAAATCTCAGCAAACCCGAAGAATCCTTCAGTTCATCAATGTGCTACCAATGTAGATTTCTTACACAACCCTTGCATTCCTTTCGTGATCTCAATAGAAGCAGAAGCCCCCATAAAATCCCAGAGGATCAATTCCTAGATCCCTGGGGGGGGCTACTGGCGATCCTGAGCCCAGCACGTTTGAGATTTTGGCTCACACTTGCTTCGTGCCTGCTTGCCGAAAGCTCTTCACGTTTTCGCCATGCTTGCTGGAACCGTCTGGGCGCTGCTTGCGCTTAGGCTGTTTCCGAAGGTGGGTTTGCGGGGGTTAGGCCTTAGGTTCTCTCGATTTCGGGGCGAGAAACCCTTATCCTAAAGGATTCATGGGTAGAAAGATACAGGAGGTCCCTAGTTCCAGCTACATTTCCGTCTCATGGTTTGATAGACATTTATTTCATGAAAAAACGTCTGAATCCAACAAACTAAGAAATTGAAGTCGCTTTTCGCTACAGTTTTTTTGTATACAAGCTTGTAAACAGAATAGAAAGCAATGCAGGAGATCTGTCATTCTGATTAAACATCCCATGGGTCGGTACACCTGTAAAAAGCGCATTTGTAATCCAGCACATGAAAGAGGTCCCGAATCCCTGGTTGTTCCTATGTAATGGTTCTAATGATCTCCCGCAATTCTTTCACAACCCCCCGCCGATTCAATACTTACGGCTTCCTAATTGGCGCCCTTTACGAGTAGTCTTGGCCTTCTTAAGAGTATTCTTCCACGATTTGGGGCTTTTTCCCGTTTTATAGTCGGGTTCGTTATTAGGGGCGGGGCTGTTAATTTGGAATAGCATTCAATAGCATTGCCACCAGACGAATCACGCAGCGGTTAGCTTGAACTGCAAGGTCTTAACATGATTCGAGCTTTCCGATCCCTGCGCATGTCTTCCTATTACTGCTGCGACCTTTCAGTAGACATGGCGGAGTCCGGAGTGATGGTCATCATGATGCTGTCATGATGCAAGTTGTATCCTTCTTCATACTTGAGCATCTCCAAGCCTCAGAAATGAACTTGTTGGATGCTCAATGCTTAACGCGCTGGTGTTCATTTGGAAGGGGCGCAGTGGAATCAGGCAATTCTGCAAACAATGCTGTCTCCAACCTCGGGAACCCTACAAGAAAGCTCCTTTGGGGTTCAAATGTTTGATTTCATCGCAACACCATAGGCCATAGAGCCCTCCGGGCATTAGGTACGGGCTTGCAGAAACCGCCGCAAGAAATCACCATCTTCAGGTCCTTTTTTGGACTTTGTCAGCACCGTGAAGGTATGGAGATCAAAAGATTTGAGACACTAGTTTTTCAGGTTTTTTTACGGCTTAGTGGCAGTAGACGAATTTCAGCAGTGTTTTGATGTTGCCGCGTATTAGTTCTTCCATCGTTTAGGACGGGGGTGCCCATCGAAGTCAGGCAGACAAGGAATGGAGGACCGGGGGAAAAACTGCCCTTTCATATTCAAAATTCTATCTGAGGCTGGCTGACACCATAGACATTGGCATTTGAGAATGGGATATGATTTCAACCTTGGCAAATCGTAGGCAATTATCTGATGGGGAGCGCTTGTGTTTCACAGGGGGTTCTAGTTGCAGCGGCAGGCAGTTCTTGGAAGTGTTGTGCCGCTCGGTCCCTGTGTGCAGTTCATGCTGTCCATGTCAGTGACACCAATCAGCAAGCCTGTCGAAGAGGCCCCTTGCAACTGCCCGGCCATGCTTCTGTTAGGCCCGAGTGAGTGCGCCTAGCCTTCTAGCTTTTACATCCAGACGCACACAATGCGTGTCTTGCTGGCGCAGCACCTGACTCTTGTGGGAGTCTTGCTGGGCCTATGTAGTCATGGCCTGTGCAGCTCAGATTGCGATGAAGCTACCGATGTCTTCTGCGCGGTCCAAGCCCCAATTGCACCGAAGGCCCCTCGTTTCGAAAAGGGTACCATGGTCTGTTTCGGGGGCGATTGCCAAAGTCCTCTTACAGCGCACACCTGGAAAAAACAATGGCAGAACTACTTGGCGTCGGGAGCTGAGAGCAAGCTGCAGGGTCCGCTGGACCACTGCTGCCCAGCTTGCGATAGCATCCTGACGCGAGGCTGCAGCAACTCACGCGAGGAGGAGCATATCTTTGTAAGCCACATCCGGCCTTTCATGCCCCAAGGTAGGGACACGCCTCCAGTGTTCGTGGAGTTGGGTGCTTATGACGGCTGGCACGAGACCAACACGCACTTCCTTGAGAGCTGTCTGGGTTGGAAGGGCCTCATGATCGAAGGCAAGCCCACCACGTTCAAGACGCTTCAGAGAAACCGTCCGAACACGGTCAAGATCAGTAGCGCCATATGCAACGAGACCACCACTGTCAACTTCGGGGGCGATCGAACCGGGGCTCACGTTGCTGGTGGTTCAGCTGTCGTACCTTGCGCGCCTCTCCAGTCATTCTTCGACACGCTTAATATCCAACATATCAGCTTCTTCAGTCTGGACGTTGAAGGATATGAGCTGTACGTGTTGAACTCCGTCGACTGGAGAAAGGCGTCAATCGCAGCGCTGGTGGTCGAAGAGCTCCAGCGGCACAAGGAAAAGAACGGGGCGGTCAGAAAGTTGCTGAAGGATGCAGGCTACGACTTGTTGGGTTCCAGTTGTTGGAACCAAAAGGCTTGCGATTCGTTTTGGATCAACAAGAAGTTCGTTGACGTCGAAGCTGCCAAGCAACATCTACTGAAGAACCCATTTCCTGGTGCGTATGAGATCGACAAGTGCAGGCCAGCCGCAGCATGACATCTTTGAGCGCTTTCATGAAATTTTGAGGCGCTTTCATGAAATAGGCGAGATCTCCATAAGTGAGGACGCAACATGGGAGAGATGTCTGCTGATATAAATAAAGAGCTGCAAATACAAGTCGGGATATTGATTATTCATGATGTAATCTCAAATTGAAATTCTTACGAGTACCTCAATATTACGGCGCGATCACTTGCGGCCATTTTGCTCGCGCGCGGCCTAGCTTTTCCGGCTCACCATGAAAACGCCTCCTGCAGGCTCCCTAGAGGCTTTAAGTCTCGGACATTGTAGAGCCCTTCCGTACAATCTCCGAGATTTTTTGTGCGGGCAACGCAATCAAAAATCTCGGAGATTTTTGGTCGTGCGGTCGTTGCCTCCGGAATTGTCTTCCACGTGATTTATCTCTCTTTGGCCGTTTGCGCGGCTGCTCGCGGAGCGCCTAGATTCAGGATGGAGAATAAAATCTTTGTGGATTGGTCGTATTTTCTCTCTGATTATTTGCTCGGTGGAACGTATAAAGCAGGGACGGAGATCTAAAATCTTTCCGATCTTTAAATTGGTCGTCTATTTACGTGCGATTTGATATATTGATTATTGATCGGATTTCTGGTTATAGATTTGGAAAAAATATATTCTATTCTAAGTAACGGATTAATTCTAGATTTCAGATAAAGAATTGAAAAATATTTCGAATAGAATAGACGAAAATAGAATATTACATATAGATACGATATATGACTTATGCGAATTCTTATATTCGTGAATATATTTGGTCTGAAGGGATGCCGCTTCTCATGAGATGAATTTTAATATATTGAATTCATGAGAGGAGAATCTGAATTAGATAAATGGATTATGCTGATGAGTTTTAAGCTCAAAAATATTCATAGATATATAAATTTCATGAATTCATATAGATTAAATTTTCATTTTTTGGATTCCAATATTTATTCGAAAGATTTAGCAATCGTAACGTCAGAAATATCTTATAATATCTTGGAATACATGAGGATTTCATTTAATTACCGCAACCAGGATTCATATTTAATATATCGATCGTTCGATATTAAAATGATGACGATAGATAATTCTGATAATAAAAGATATTTTTCCTTTTCACCTTATCTGAGGACGGATATCTCCCTTGGACTGGAGGCTTTGGGATATCTATTCGCTAAAATAATTTGAGAGGAAACGTCCTTTATTTAGGAGGATTTATCTAATTTAATATTAATCGATTTCGATTTTCTAATATGGCTCAATTTGGCCTAAAGCTCAAGACGAGTTTATAGCTGGCAGCCGGGTCGGAGAGGGGGGGGGGACGATGGGAAGATGCTATCGCTTGCACTCGCAGGGCTTTTGCTTTTGCGCATTGGTATTGATTTATTTTTTTACTTGAGTTGGCTGGAGAAACTTCTGCGGCCTGTTCGTGGTAGGGGTGAGCGACGTAGAGACAGCCATCGAAAAATCAGGAGTTGCGAGGTTGTTATCATAATTCTGCTGCTTCTCGGGTTAGTTCGTGAAGAAAGAATTCAGAGCATCCCTGGGCAAGCTAGACGATTGGATCAGCGGGATATCATTGGGATAGTTAGCGTTCGCTGGATATATGATGGCAATTGGATCTATTCTCATTATTTATTTTATTTGCATCCCCTGCATTCATATGCTTCTTCCGCCTGGGGGCTGGTCAATATTGATTCGTCCCTCCTGCAATCTATTGAGTGGAATAGAGCCATGGGGTTTGGGAGCAGCATTAAGATTCTGGGGCAGAGTCTTTACTTTATGACGTTGCGGACGAGGGTCCTTTATTTGGGGGATATCATACGATTCTTTGTCCTCGGGATGGGTACGATAGCTTGGATCCAGGGTTATCATCTCCATTTCTATAATTGTAGAAGGGTTTCCGTTCTTGGAGGTTCTTGGTTGAGTAATGGGATGGGGAATGGTGGGGTCCTGTTATTCCTTGCTGTTTTTTGTTTGCCGGCTTTCCCTGGCACGCGAGTCTTCCCTGCTCTTGGGGAGGGGGGAATTAGTATGGATATCGACGATACCAATATAAGAGATGAATAAATGCCGCAGGCCCCTAACCAATCCCTAGTAGTGCTGTAGATGCCGAATTGGCTGAGCTCTTTGGATGCGATATCCAAGATATTCGCGAAGACCGTCATTTACAAGTTGTTGGATGGTCATGCTGGGAATGCGGGGCAGGAGTTCTTTTGTCCGATTGAGGGATGCGCTAGAAGTCAAGGTAGGAGACCTCCTTGTCGTAATAGAGATGGCTTAAGGGCTCATATTGACTTGCATTGCATTGGGGAATTGCAGGGCCAACCGTCGGCCGAATGGTTGCGGCAACAGCGTCTGCAGGGTTGTAGGATTTGTGGTAAGACCTCAAGTATTCGATTCGCCTCCGGCGTTCACGCCCATTGCTGGCCACGTGTCAGGAATGCGGAAGGCGCCAACCCTCCCCAGATTGCGTAGGAGAATCTCCCTTCCCTTCATGATATATTCACTACTCCTATTTTCCCCAAAGATCATCTTCCTGCTGAGTGCTGGCCTCAGATACGTAGTGAATATGCGAGACTATTTGCGACTGTTGTCTCTTCTAATCGTCGGGATGCTTGGGATGCTGCCCCGGCCGCGGTAGACCGCGACATTCCCAGCGAAAATGCGGCGAAAAAACGGGCGCGCAGAGCCTGGACTGAGCTGCTCATGCTCCCTAAATCGGTCTATAGGCAGAATAAACGGGGGCAACGTCGAGGCCAAGTCATCGTTTTCACTAGAAGCTTGCTTACTCGCTGGAAGATGGGGGAACGGCAGGGTCTGTGGGATGAAGCTGTCATGGCGATACGTAAGCGCGGACGAAAAGGACCGAAGGATAATAATGCTGAACAACGTGAAGCGGATATTTGTCGGTTGGTGTCTTTAGGCCGCCCCGGGCAAGCTGCTAAGCGCCTGGTATCTCCGGGATTGGCGGAAGCTAATGATATTGTTAAACAAAAATTTCTGGCGCAATTTTCCCCCTAATCATGATAATATTGCACCTCGCCCCATGTAGGCGCAAGCCGCTCCTGAACTTCCCCTGGAATTGGTATTCAAATCCCTGCAATCTTTCCCAATAGGATCTGGCCCGGGGCCCGATGGCCTACGAGCTGACTTCTTAAAAGGAATAGTTGGACAATCTTTGGATTCTGGGGTTTTGCATGTCTTGCGCGAATTCCTCCAGATTTTGGTGGACGCGGAAGTTCCTGACATATTGAAGCCATGGTTAGCAGGAGGGAGCCTTGTTGGAGTAGGAAAGATTGATAAGTCAGGACGCCCGATCGCATTGAATTATGATGTTCGTCCCATAGTCATGGGACAAACCTTTCGTAAATTGGCGTTTAAGTGTACTTTTCGCCTCGACGCTGAGGGCATTTCGACTCGCTTGCTTTCTCATCAATTGGCGTGGCGTCGCCGGCGGTCCCGAGATCCTCGTCCACTCCGCAAGAGATTGGATTGCCCAAAATAAAGGAAGGGAAGACATGATCCTTTTGCAAAAGGATATCAGTAATGCCTTCAATACGGTTCTTCCGTCGGTCTTTTTGGAGGAATATCGATAATATGCCCCTGCCTCTTCTCGTTTTGCTGCGTGGTATTATGGATCGGCTTCCCATTTGGTTTACGAGGGGTCTACATATGCCAATTCAAGAGGGCAACAGGGATGCCCAATGATGATGGCTTTATTTTGTCTGGCCCGCAAGCGATATGTAGAGGAAGCCGCAACAGCAACCGGAATAACTCTTCCATTCCAGCCGGAATATGCGGACGATGGCTTCTGTGGAGGGAGGGTTCAGGATATTATCCGCTATTTTCGAGAAGAAATTAGCGGAATTTGGCTTGAAGTACGATCTTTCCCAGTGCACGGTTTACCTGTTGTCAGGCGATCAGTTCAGAGGGGATGTGTCCGGGTTCCAGGAGCTTGGGTTCAGATTAGGACGGGCAACGATATCCAGATGCTGAAAACACAGGTGTCAGGACAATATATATTCATGAATGAATTCTGTGATATTAGGAAGGAACAATTCGAATTGTCCTTTCGCGCGGTTGAGGAATTGCAGAACAAATATGTGGCTTTCCATCTCTTGCAACAATGTATGAGATTTTGTCAGCTGCAATATCTTGCTAGAACCGCTCCCCGACAATTCCTTGGTCCCCTTCTGGAGCGGTATGACAAACGATATCGTCAATCTTTCGAAACGATAATTGGTCGAACACTTCCGGAGCAATCCTGGCGGCAGGCTACTCTTCCTTCCAAATTGGGGGATTTGGGTCTTGTGATTGAGAATATTCCTATTGGAGAATCTAGATGTTATCGGGCTGATATCTCCTATGTGGTTGCTTCTCGCTTCATTCAGGACGTTCGGCAATCCTTAGTTCCCCCTCTGCCGCATCATTCGGTTTTGGGATGGGCGGTAGCGGTTGAAAGATTGCAAGCTTGATTCCCGAGTTGGCAGATAGATTTTCAGAATTCCCAGACTAAACTTCGACAGAAGGAAATGGCATCCCAGGCCGAAGATGCATCTCATCGAGATGTCCATGGCATTAATTCCCCAGGACCAATACGTCTTCGATATTATACGAGATGCTGGACTGATGGATGGGTCCGCTGCGCGCCCAACCATGCATTCGATAATTGTCTCTCCTATGTCGCATTTTCAGACTCAATCTCTATGCGACTTGGTTTGCCCTTATTTGATGTAGATGAGGCTTGCTTGCGATCTCCTCAAATTTCGGATCGATATGGTCACCACTGCTTGATTTGTATCGTGATTGGGAAAATGGGATTGTATAATTGCATCCGTGATGAGGTTTGTCGTTTTTTATCTGGAGGAAGACTTGGATTGAAAATAGAGCCCTTGGGACTTCTCCCCGATGGATTGTAATTGATTTTGCGGTTGTCTCCCCGTTTCGGATGGCAAGAGGGCACTTGGCTACGGAGGACCGTGCAACAACTAAATGGCTCAACCAAGCCGCCCATACCAGGTGCCGCGAGCAAGGGATTGGATTTGAACCGATTGTTTTCGACCACGCAGGGGGTATGAATGAGGAGGGTAAGAGGATTCTGGATTCGTTGTGTAAGGCGGTTGATGGTCCGAATAGACGTCAAGCCGGACGTACGAGATATATGTTATAGGAACGAGTCTCCATTGCCCTCCAGCGCTATATGAGTCATTGCCTCATATATAGACGAGCGGGTTCTCAAGGAAATCTCCATTCTTTGCCCCTGGTATTCACTTTTGATTGATTCTCCTCCTAGAGAATTCTCTCCCTGTGCCAGCGACTGCTTACGCCAGGCTGCCCCCCAGCGCAGGTCCGAAACGATAGATGACCAATTAGCTTTAGGAAGGTCTTTTGGGCGGAGGTTTCACTGAGAAATTACTCGTGCATTATCTCCGTTTCTATCTTTGTTTCCGCGGGATGTTGGGACCCTGGACGTTCGGCGGGTGGTGGTGGGCTTTAATGCATGGTCTGGGGGCTTGACGTCGTGCGTCCTTTCTTCTTCTACGATAATGTATGAGTTTGCCTTATTTATTTTCATCTATATATCTTCTAAATGGCGGATACGCCCTTTGACCTTTGATTTGGATTGATCAGGTCTATCTAATATGAATGATGAATTATTGAATGACTCATTTCTATTCTGATACGATATTTAGATCTAATATTTCTTAATTCGATTTCATATAAATTATACATTTAAATTATTTATATATCTCGTCTTATAGATCCTCGAAATCTTTGATTGGATTATATTGTTATATGAAATCGGATCTTGGATATATTTATAGACTCTTGGAGGAATTAAGATAGTATTATATGATTCTTATTTGATTCAGATATATATGAATTGGAATAGATTTTATTATGAAGATCGAACGGATCTTCGTTATTTATTCTTTTTCTTTTGGATTGATATGATATTTTATAAGCAGATCTTCGATTAGATAATAAGATTATAGATAATCAAAACTTCTAAATTATATCTTACGATCAATGATTCTCCTATTTCATATTCGATTTCTTCTTAGATCAATTCATATAAGAATAGATTGCCATTCAGAAATATATTATATAGATAATGAGAAGATATTGATGAAAATCAATATCATCGCAAGATTATTTATGATCTTCTTCTTGAATAATAGAAATAGATCCTCCAAATTTGAATCGCATAATAGATTGATATATCATTTTTCTATAGAAAAATATAATTGGAGTTCTTCCTTCTCGTCTCTCCAACCTCTCAAGGACCTTCCTCTTCCCTCCTTTATTAATTCTTTCTATATAATTCAGATTCAAGGATAGAAAATATCTATTTTTTTATAGTTAAATAATTTGATAGATTCTCCGAAAACGATGATAATTTATCCTAATCATTCGGGGAAAATATAGAATTCGGAATATATAAATGCTAGAAAAAGACCGTTGACTACAACAACTGAAAATATTTATTTGAGAAATCTATAACGGAAAATCCGATGACCAAA
>CAJNIZ010006170.1:7527-18097 GCA_905231905.1 Symbiodinium pilosum
ATATATATATGTATACACATATCCATATATCCTAAAGAGACCACCAGTCTAAGCGACACCTGAATAATTTCCTCCTTTGATGGCTCAGTGGGCTCAAAAGGTGGGATGAAGGTAGGTGGGGTAAAGGAATAAGCTCCAATATAGTAGAATCTACAATAGGGATCCTTTAACCCACCTAGCTTTCTCCCACCTTTTGAGCCCCCTGAATTCCTCCCTTTGGACCGAGCAACGGCATGCGCGGGAGGCATGTGATGTCAAGGCATGGGCTCGTCACGCACCTTGGGGGACGGAGTTTAGGGTTTAGGGCTTAGGGCGTAGGGTTCAGGGTTTTGGACTTGGGGTTCAGGGTTTAGGGTTTGGGGCTAAGGGATATCGCCCCCACAGCGGAGAATCAAATGGAAAGCAAAAAAGGAACATGAAAGGGAACCTGGTTCATACAGGGGCCATATATTTTGTAGGGGTATACGTGTATCTATGGTTCAGGGTTGATTGCAGCCACATTATAAAGACCATTTCGTGTTTATGTGATAGGGGTACATGGGGGTATGTGGAGTTTAGGGCATTCACAACCCAATCAGAAAAGCTGTGTGGGTTTTTTTACCATAGAGGTTACCTGCAAAGTCCCTGATTATGACTAAGTGATAATAGTACTAAGTACAAGTTTCGATTCCAGCTATAACTGCCCTGAACCTCTGACTATGCTACAGGGATGGCCCGAAGGTCCAAGGGTACAGGGCGGTCTAGGTCGGGGTTTGAGGTTTGGGTAGATAAGGTTTGGCGGACCTCCAAAGGTCAGTTTTTGAGGCTTTATAAGGATTCTATAGGGATTAAGGGTAACAAGAATTAGGGTACGTACTCGTCACGTGGGTACCCGCGTGTAAGGTTCATATAAAAGCAATGAGGCTATATGAGGCCTACACAGGCCTCCCTCAAAGAGACTCACCTGATAACTGCTCACCTGGAAGCTTCTTTGAAATGAGAAGTGGATAAGAACAAATCACACTATTAATCTATATTATATCCTAAGTCGACCTTCCCTGAGACTCAGGTGCAGTTATGACATGTACCCTAAAACCTAAGCCTGGATTACAACTGGCCAAAGAGACTAGATAGTTGCAAGGAATTTCTGCCCAAGCCACCAAACCTTGAACCCTAAACCCCTAAACCCCAATCCTCAAACCCACCAAGCCTGTATGTGCAAAAGCAATGCTGACTCCAAACCAAGAAGCCACCTTCAAAAGGAGTAAAGTGGGGAGCCCAAACGGGAACCCCAAGAATATAGTAGGAATCTAATAGGAATACAAGGACCCTGCTTGGTAGCTCCGTCATAAGATAGTTATAGGCTCCTCATTATAAAGGGCAATTCGGAATAATTTTAACTCCCAATTCAAGGCCATTTTGGTACTACTCCCTGTGTAAACCACAATTTAGGGTGAGGTCGGGTGAGAAATTGTCCTCTCTATTAATACATGGCACTTAGGACCCCTACGAAGGGTTAACCCTTTAAGTACCTATAGTAAGAGTATAAGGGAATCCCAAAGGGTTGAGGGTCAAACCCTAAACCCTAAGGTCCAAGCTAAGTTCAAAAGGAGGATAGGAAGGCAGATTTCACAACTTGAAGCGCCGAGCAGCTCAAGGTGAGAGCCGTTCCTCCAGGTCAGGCTGGAACCTGATTTGGTGGTTTCGGGAGATGAATGTGTTCTTTTTTGGTAGGTGGTTGGGTTCCTTGTAATAGGGAACTTAAGATATAGGAGTCTATATTGTTATATTGGGCCCCCTTGTTTATGCAAGTCACTGTTTAAGATGTAGGGTTCAGCTCAGGATTTAGGTTTGCTCCAATAGGGTTTCTTCCAGTAGGGAAGCCCTGAAGGCCTGTAGGGGTACAAGGGGCTGGCAAAGGGAACATGAGGGTCCCCTCCCGTGAGGGCTCGATGAGGATCATTTAGAAAGAAGCTCCCATTTTGGGAGTTGCCAACAGAAATCTCTACGTCGCCACTCTAATCCTGAAACCTCAAATCTTTCGTATATTTGATTATAGCTTTGAAGCGCGCCATTCTCAGTTGAAAAAACAATGCGGGAAACACACGTAGACGAATCCCAAAGGACAACCTGTTTCAATTGTCGATGAAGAAACTTTGGATCCCCTCAACCCACGAATATCACCAATCTTTGCATCCATTGTAACATCAACCTACCCCTAAACCCTCACGAGCAAATGGGCTGCATTGCTTTGTTTTCCTCAGAGCATGACAGTTGAGGGCTTTGTGAGAACGCCCATTTCACCTGAAACCGTCTGTCTGTTTTTTAGAACATCTCTGATCTGCGCTTTTGCTGTCATGCACCGAGTAGAAGCAGCATAAAATTGCATACCCAACATCCTGATTTAGAGCGCTTGTACTTGTAAACGGCGCTAAGAAGCTGAAAATCCCCTCGACATATCTAGCAAATAGATCTCCCCAGGATCGTTGAGCCACTAATTCCTAGTCACTGAACCCTGAGTCCGGACCCTAAACCTTGAACCCGAAGTCCTAATCTCCCTCACCGCCCCTCCCCCTAAAACCTTAATAGCTCCAAATCGATCGGGACCCTAGACCCTAAACCTCAACCCCTGACCTAGACCCCTAAACCCTAAACCCCTAGACCCCCAAACCCCTAGACCCCTAACCTCCTAAACCTAAACCCTAAACCCCAAGCCCCCATACCCCTAGACCCCTAAACCCTGGGTAAGATGCTCCAGGCGAGGACATACCCTATAAATCCTAAACCCTATGAACATACCCTATAAATACTAAACCCTATAAGCCCTGTAAACCCTACAACCCCTATAAGCCCTATAAACCCTGTAAACCCCATGAACCCTAAAAACTCCATAAGGCTTGTAAACCCTAAAGCTCCTATAACCCCTAAAAAGCCCATAAACCCTATAAACCCCATAACCCCTAATAACCCCTTATAAACCCTGTAAACCCCATAAACCCTATAACCCCTGTAAACCCTATAACCCGTATACCCCTTATAAATCCTATAAACCCTATAATTCCTATTAACCGATAAAGCCCCTGAAAACCCTATAGCCCACAATTATAGGCTTTAAACCCTCCAGGCGAGGAATCAGGGTATTTCAGAATAATTTCAATTTTCAATTTAAGACCATTTAGGTGCTATTCCCTAAATAAACCGCCATTTAGGGTGAGGTCGGGTGAGGTCGCTTTAAACCGCCCAGCGAGAAACAAAGGTTGACAGGATCGCAAGTCTGCCAGTCAGAAGGAGATACCAGCTCGGCCTTGTATCCTGCATTCCAGTCCAAGGGTTGAGGGTTTAGGATTTGAGGGTTTAGGGTTTAGGGCTGAGGGGTTTAGGGGTTTAGGATTTAGGGTTTAGGATTTCGGGTTCAGGATTCAGGGTTTGGGGTTTAGGTTCAGGGTGTAGGTTTTAGGGTGTGGTATATATGGGTTAGGTAGGCAACACCTCGTCATGGAGAATAAAAGGCGGGTGTATTGCGAAACACGAATGTTATCCATAATCCTAGGAACAACTTATGATAGGACATTACCTGGTTATAACTGGATTGCTGGACCCATCAGTTCAGAAATTGCAAAGTTAATGCCTCAATTGCTACTAAATACTAAATAAGAAGAAAATACCCAATATGAGCTATAGTCCAAACTCCTAGTAACCCCTTAATAACCCCTAGAATACTCCCCTGTATATCTCCTATATAACCCCCCTTATGGAGTTCAGACTATAGCTCATATTACGCAGAAAGAATCGGCAAAGGTTGCGGGTGGTGGCTTGGTTCGTTTAGGGGCTTCGGTCTAGGGGCTTTGGGGGTTTTGAGGGCTTGGGGGGGGTTCAGGGGGTTAGGCAGTCTAGGGTTTTGGGTAGAAAGCTTGAGTGCTTAAGGGTTTGGGGCTTTTTATTGGACTTACCCTCCCCCGGGTTGGAACCCCAGTAGCTTTTGTAAACCCCCTCTTCACATGTATGTGAATTTGGGGACGGTAGACTTTGGGGTTTAACGTTTGAGGGCTTTGTGATTGAGGCTTCAGGATTTGAAGGCTTTCGGATTTAGGGGTGGAAGAGCCAATAGCAGCTTCAGGGCTCAAACTCGAAAGTTTCAAGCCCAAAACTGCTAGGGTTAAGGGTGTAGGGGTTTAGGGCTTAGAGCTTATGGTAACTAACGTAAGCCTTTGGGTTTAGGGTTTACTCTGGGGTTTAGGCTTCGGGGTTCGTCGGCCTCGAGTTGGCTAGGGTAGGTCTGGGTACGCTATACAAACTAAATTTTCCTGGCTTCTTAAGGGTAACAAGGGGATTCATGGTAATACGAACTGCTTTTCTAAGCCTACGCCTGCAAGCAGTAAACATTTTTGGTATGGTACCTGCATATATCTTCTGATTGACGGGGTCTTCTTCTGAGGCGGAGGGAAGTTTTGGGCTTGCAACTTGAAGGAGTCTGCATTTTCAGGAGCAATATTGGGGTCGAGCTTTGGCACATACTTTTCTGTTGGTTCTTCATTCTTGCCATTCTCGTGCTTGTTGCTGCTTCTCCCTAGTGGTTGAAAGTGCAGCGCTTAGGATTCAGCTTGGGATTCGGGATGTTCCTGGGAGATAGAATTTAGGATTGCAGATTTCTTCTGCTGCGACAGTTGTCAAACCTACCACTGTTTACGTGAAAGCTAGCGATTCTACTTTTGGCCTGAATGATTAAGTGTTGGGGGGGTAGGATTCAAGGATATCAGTTACGCAGCTGAGAACCCATCATAAAACCAACGTGGAGATGTGTAAGAGCTTCTGGGTATGCTGTAGGTCAAGTTTGCATGCTGAACGCTAAGCCCTAGACCCCAGCCCCCACACTATTCAGATATGCAGAGGCATCCCGCAACCCAGTCGCCCTTGCAATGCCTAACGCAAGGGCCTCAACCACTAGACATGGATTTGGAGGTGTTCCTCCTGTGGTTGTACTCAGTGAGGCCATGTGCATCAGTCATCTGGACATCAGACCAGGAGGGAAGCGCTGAGAGCTTTTTAAGACAACCAACCCTAAACCCTAAACCCCAACTACTGATGGTGATCAGGGATGAGCTGGACCTGCTTAACTAGAAACTCCCAGAAGCCCTGATTATCCGGTGACTGGGCCTAAACTGTATGGGATACGCTCGCCCAGGAGTGGTGATTACAAAGGATTGTGGGGATTATACCAGGGTCCGGCCCTCTGATATTCCTATTGCAGGGCGAGGAGTCCACCTAAAGTATTGGCCACCCCTTGCGGGTTCCTCGAGTATGAGTCTTTCCATCTTGGAGGCTGCGGCTTTGTGAGGGACGTTCCTATTTTCTGCAGACATCTACATGACATTTCGGACCCCTATTAAGGGTTAACCGGTTAACCCTTAGGTACCTATAATAGGAGTATAAAGCTCTGGCCCAAGCCCGTTTCAGTGGTAGAGCCATTTCGACTGAGCGCTGGGGGATCGCAATGTTGTATGGGGATCGCTCTTTCAATGAGCTTGATGCAGGTGATACCTGGACAGGTGTTGTGGAAGCCTCCCAGGTGAATGGACTTCTTGCGCTTGTGTCAAAGTGGAGAGGTGAAGCTCTTCAAATCCAGGGCGAGTGTCCTACTTCTGGAGTGTTCACTGTGTACAAGTTCACTTTCTGCGGCATGCAGGGTGGCATTGCACAGCTTGAGAAGAATGAAGCTTCAGGCATTTTTGAGAGGGGTACGATTTGCACCAAAACATTCCGTACACTGGTTACTGGTTGACTTGTGTTCTGGATTGGGCGGCCTATCGCAAGGAGTTCAGTCAATGCAAGGGCAGGTTCTGCTTCACGTTGACAAATCAGCTTTGGCCACGCAGCTTGTGGCAGCAAATGGTGGCACAGCGTTGCAGGGTGATATCGGAAATCCTCAGGTGCAACGTGCTCTTCACGAAAGGTGCCAGGGGAAAGCAGTTTCTGTTGGCTCCGGCTTTCCATGCCAACCATATTCTAGACAAGGATCTCAACTTGGCGTAGGTGACCCTCGAAGCCTTACCTTGTTCCATGTCCTACAGTGTGTTTGGCGACTTCAGGCAGCTTCAGCAGTGTTGGAGTGTGTGCCAGAAATTGCACAGCATGGTGATGTCATGAGACAGCTTCATGCCTTTGCTGCGCAGGCTGGCTTTCAGGTTTGCACAATTGTTTTGGATCTTGCACAATGCTGGGCCTCTCGTAGGCAACGTTGGTGGTGTTGTTTGGTACCAGTTTCCATGCCACCTTTTTGCTTGGGGCCTACACTTCCAACCCCTCACCGTGCAAGAGGTCATTCCGAGCTGGCCGCTCTGGTCAGCTGCAACTGAGGAAGAGCTTGCCTGGACAGCCGTGGAGCAGGACATGCTTTCAGATGCTAGGCTTGGCACGGACGAAAGAGTTCTTAATGTTCAGGGGCAAGCGCCCACAGCCCTGCATTCATGGAGCGTCGCACCTCGCCCTTGTCCATGTGACTGCCGAAGTACGGGGTTTTCCCTTGTCACGACTACTGGCAGGTGGCCTTCGGGGTGTAGGAGTTAGGTCGCAGGTCACAGGCGCCATGCGTTTTCTACATCCTTCAGAGGCAGCCCTCCTCAACACTCTCTCTCCCAAGTTCAGGTTTCCTCAAGGCGCTCGGGCAGGCCTATGCATGGTAGGTCAAATCAGTGCGCCGGCACAGTCCTTGTGGGTACATGCGCAGCTACAGCACTGGGCTGCTACGCATTTTCGTGATGAGACTTGATGTCAAGCAAGTTGTTCTTGATTACTTTGCTGATCTCCTCAAACACAGGGCTGAAGCATGGTGCGTTGCTGAGTTTCAGAGGCCACGCTTGCTGCAGGTTCAACTTTGTTGCCAACAGCTTGTTCAGGTGCCTGCACCAGTGCAAGTCGGTCAGCTTGTTCAAGCTGCAAAACAGGTTGCCGGCTCAGGAAACACCGCCGCACAGCTGTTCAGGCAAGGGCTGCCTCTTCCGCATCACGATTACATGCTTGAGGGTGAGCCCGGTTATGAGCTTCGCGCTCTGCCTAAGAAACAAGCCAAGTCCACGTCGCCTCCCAGCTTGGGCAGGGCTTTGTCTGATGTTGAGGTCTTCAGGTGCTTGAGGCTTCTCGTTGCAGATTTAGATCCTCAACAATGCCAGGTCATCATGCCAGGTGCTGCCAGTGCCCTGCTCCAGCAACAGGAAGCAGGAGGAATCTCTGCTCAGGTGTCTGTGCACATTTCGGTTTCTTCGCCAGTGCTAGTGTGTGTCTTCGCCAGTCAGGGTCATTGGGGCACTCTGGTGGTGCAGCAAGACGGTTCTGGCTTTGCGGATGCGTTTTACCTTGATGGGGTTCCCGGCAGACTGTCGCAGCCAGCCACACGTTTGTTTCAGGCCATTGCACGTTCATTGGGAGTACAGCCGCGCAGCATGCAGGAGGTCTGCCACTTCACCCAGGTACTTCCCCACGAGTGTGGACAGATTGCTCTTTGCCATGCCTGCACAGCCTTGGGGTACACACCTGCAGCAGCAAAGCAACAGGTAGATACAGCCTTGGGTCAGGTCTGCCCTAGTCCTGGTGCATTTGTCGCGTCTGGCGGTTTGTCTGATGCGCAGCACAAAGCGCTTGCCACCCTCCTTGTTGACAAAGGCGTTCCAGCTGAACATGTTGATACCCGCATCCAAGCAGCAACCAAGGCAATCGGGGCCGGACCCGTTGCAGAGGCTTTGCAGGGAAAGAACCCGTGGCAGTTGCTTAAGGGTGCTGGTTCTAGGCTAGGTCATCAATTGCGATGGGTTCTTGCCGACGAGTTGGCCACGCAAGTTGAACGCAAAGCCCAAGCTCAATTTGGAACAGCGGTGAATGGAACACGTTCCAAAAAAAGAAAGCCAAGCCAGCTAAGTTGGCAGCTCCTTTGCTTTCTGTTGATCCGGCTAAGCTCCAGATTGCACCTGCAAGCTTTGTCGACAAGGATGGCTCTGCCCTTAGACAACTCGACTTTTGTGAGGTCGGTCAGCAGGCACATGGCATCGCGTTCTGTTCTGGACAGCAACTGGCCCCTTTTCTGCAGGCGCATCAGTCGCTGAGTGTTGATCCTTTGGCCCTTGTATGTACTTCGGAAGTTCCTGCCGAAGCTTCATGTGGGGCTCCTGTCACCAATGTAAGCTTTCCTGCTATCTACACACCGACACAAGAAGCGATCTTACTCCGCGGCTCTTTGTTGCAACTTGGGGATGAGTCCGTACAGCTTGCATCACGTGACATCACCGATGTCGAGCCGCTTGAGACAATCACTTGTCGTCTGTCTCTTTACAGAGATGAGTGCAGCCTTGAGTTGAGTGAGTTTTGCAATGCACCCGTGCGAGCGTTGCAACAGCACATTCCGGGACTTCTTTTGTGCAAGGACTCGGCTTGCAACCAGGACTGTGGCCGCTTTCATGCACGGTGGATGAAACTGTTGATCGTTTGTTCCTAGACATCTGGGGACGTCAATTTGTCAAGGTTGATGGTGGCAAGGCGCCACAGGCTGATTCTGCGGCGTTCCATTGCCTTGTTCGAGTTCCTGGTTCTGCTTTGAGCCACTTGCATAAGCTCAATGTTGCTGGCTTCTATTGTGAGCCGCGTGCTGCGGGTGGCAATGGTCCCCATCCTGGGTTTGCTGTGATCTGGCTTCCGGGCACTGATCGTGCAAAGGCTTTGCATGCACTACGCACATGCAGCCAAGCAGTTAGCTTGGCTCGACTCGGCACAAAGTATGGTCTGCGTGTGCGTGAAGCAGACGAGCAGAAGGTGTTTGAAGCATATCGTCCAGGTCAGGAATTTGTGCAGGTTAAGGTGACCAGCCATTATAAGCTCTTTCCCTTGCCGTTTGGATTTCAGCGGAAGAACGTTACGCAGGCACTTCGCAACTGGCAATGGTGTGCCAAACCACTGCAGCCTGTCAAGGGCAACTCGCAAGGATGTGCGTGGCTGGTCGGGTCGTCGTCTGATCCTCTTTGCCTGCGTTGCCGTTGGGAGATCAACACGTTCTGGTCAATAAGGTCCGGGACTCTGCCTCCTCAAGTGCACCCTCCAGTGTTACTGCCAGTCAGAGGACTCGCAGGTCCATTCTGTATGATGATGGGGAGGACCCCAATATGCAAGCAGATGTTGACCCATGGTCTCACGGCCTGGCCTGCCGCCTCCTCCCTCCGTGAAGACGGCTTCTGCGTCTACGGCAGACACAAAACTTCAGCAGCTTCGATCCGAGGTGACAGCTGGTGTCAGTAACATTGTTCAGAGCCAGCTTCAGGCCAGTGCCAAGTCCACAGAGACAAGGCTCAATCAGCCAGAGGTCGGATGCAACGAGCTCCGACAGCGCAATGCAAAATTCGAAAATTGGTTTCAACCGTTCGGGCAGAAGGTCAGTGCTTCTGAGACTCAACTGAGTGGCCTCGCGAAGACGGTCACTGCACAGCAAGGTGAACTGGCTCAGATCAAGACAGAGGTTGCCAAGCAGGCGGAGCACATTCAGCAGTCAGTCCTTGGGGCTGTTTCGAGCACGCAGACTGACTTGTCCTCGCAGCTTGCGCAGCAGTTTACGGAGCAAAGTAATCGCCTGGAAGCACTGCTGCTCAAGAAGCAGCGGCAGGAGTGACTAGGCCTGCCCAGTTGTTCCCTGAGGGCGGGGGGCAAGCTGGTTCGTCTTTTGTGCGCCCTGTTGCGCACCTTCCTTGTTGGATGTGTGACATTCTTGTCATCCACACGGAATGGCTTTCCACGATTTGCTCGACGTCCATACCAATTTTGGATTGTCTTTGTCATGTTGTTCGGGGTCTGTGAGGCGGATTCACAGCTTTATGAGTTTGGGCCTGGTTGTAGGGTTGGGGAAGCCACTAACCCAGGTCCGGATTTTCTCCAGGTCACCACTTCAGATCCTTCCGGGCTGCGGGCTAAAGAGCTCACTGCGATTGAGCAGGGCATCGGGATTCATTGCTTTTCGGAAACCCAGTTGTCGGACATCAGTGCGAGCCAATCTCGCCGAATGCTGCAAAGTCTTGCGCGCCCTAGTGGCAGGCAGGTTAGGTTGATTACAGGCCATCCAGCTCCGCTACGACCCAAGGGCTGGTTCCTGGACCGGGGTTGCCATGCTTTCTGATTGGCCGGCCCAATCTTTGTGTTTGCCGTGGTCAGCTAACACGTTTGAGACTGGTCGGGGGTTCAATTGGCTCAACATCTATGGCTTCGGCTTCAGCCAAAACCATGCTCGGGCAACGGCCCTTACGGACCAACTTCTCGTGCCCTTTACTCAGGAACTGGTCCTGGGAAGAAGTGGCCCTCTGGGGACCTCAACGCTTCAGCCCCCGACCTTGAACAGGTCCGTATTTGGGAGTCCATGGGATGGATGGTGGCTCGAGCACAGACTGTCCCCCAGCCCAGGGGGAGCCCGCAGAGCTTTTGATCAACCACTGCATTTGTTCACGAGCCTTTTGGCCATTGTTTGTCAGGTGTCTTGCGCGCGCAGGCGACTTAAAGTACGTAATACTTACGCTATGGCCGACGCCGATGCGCCGAATGCAACAGCCATGGCTTCGGAACCCCCGCC
>CAJNIZ010006171.1:0-18096 GCA_905231905.1 Symbiodinium pilosum
TATTGGTTTATGGGTGGTTGTCAAAATTATGGTCCCCTTTTGGGTACCCTAGATATTAGGTGCCGTACTATAATAGGGACCCAAAAAGGGACCATAATTTTGACAACCACCCTTATAGGGTTTAGGGTTTACAGGGCTTATGGGTTTAGGGTTGCAGTCTTAGGGAGGCTACATGGGTCCCTAGCAAAGTCTCTGGATCCAGTGGGTTTTTGATGCGGAGCAGCCGCTTCACTCTACACTTGTTTGTTCGGGAGAAGTAAGCCGATGTACTCTGTCTTGCTAATGCGAATTCGCAAGAATCATCAACAGGATCCGGAGAATTCTCCGCATCGAAAAGTTCCTCCCCCACTGAGCCTGAAGTAGCCAAGCACCAAACAGTGCGGGAATGCTAGTACTTCACCCTACGCATGGCAGTTGCAAAAAATGTGCTCGCCAATTGTTGACCCTCAGAACAGGCAAACTCCATACTTATCCCTGGCTAGCAAGGAAGGACTGGATCCTTGCAGTAGTCCCCATAAAATTCCTAACAACATAGTAATTTCCATGTTTTATGTTTTTCCATTCCTCCCATTCCTTCCTTCCCTGCTAACCACTGAACCCTAAACCCTAAACCCTAAGCCTACCACACCCGCGGTCTTTTTGGGCACCGGCATGGGCATGTCCAAAATCTATGTTGCAGGCTCACGACATGTGATTAAACAAAGTTTAAGGAAACGGAACGGATCACCTGGGCTCTGCTTTGCAAGGGCTTCGGGTTCAGGGTTCAGGGTTTAGGGTTCAGGGTTTAGGGTTTAGGGTTTAGGGTTCAGGGTTTAGGGTTCAGGGTTTAGGGTTTAGGGTTTATAAAAGATTTGGGGTTTCCTAGACTTAGGGGTACCTTTTTGGGGGTCCCCATAAGAAGGACTATATTGGGGCCCCCTTATTCTGGGAAACTACCATTTACCCCTAAGGAACTCGGGCTTAATGTAAAGGGTCAAGGACGTATAGCTTAGGATTTGGGGCCGAAGTTTTTCTTGCAGTCTAGAACTCAGGGCTGCAGGGCTTTGAGCGGGAGGTGGAGTATGGAATGCGCGGTCAAGGGTCAAGGCAGACAGGGTGGGGGGAGGCTTGCAGGCTTTGGCACGTCAGGCTTATGGACATAACTTAGGTGGACCGTCCTCTTACGTTCCTGTTATACCACAATTACAGGGTGGGGGTCCACCTAAGACATGCCGACGCTTCTCAAGGCAGCGTCCTTAGATCTCGCCTCAAAACCTATGGTATCTCTTAAACATGAACCAAGTATAAACTAACCGAGTTTGCAAGCTCTAGGTCCCAAAGCGTAACTTTCAACTCCCACGCTCGAAAATCCAACAACCTAAACCCGACGATGCCAAACCCGACAACCTCAACAAGTACAAAAATGGCCACAAACCCACAACAAGAGCCGAAGACCGTATTGTTCAACACACTCTTGGCATTTAGGTAGGAGTAAGCTTCTCAACAGCGGCCAGGGTTCAGGGTCGCTTATGGCTCGGCCGGCTCTGTGCTCAAGCCTCAGTGATAATGTCGCCGCACTTAAGTCCCAGCCTGGAACTGAATGATATATGGTTCCCAATTTTTAGGGGCTACACAACGATATACCGGAACCATACATGCATTTGGCGTTTGTGGTTCCAGGTTCAGGGTCTGTGATCTAGGGCCCAGGGCTGGTGGTTTCTGAAAGCACGCGCGCCCCAGAGACTCTCCAGGTTATGCAGGGCTTATAGGAGATTATAGAGCTCTCCCTGAAGGCTCTTTCAGGTTGCAGTCCCCTTTGAGTAGATGGAAGGGGGACTACAATTTCAGAAGCTCTCATACACTCATTCTGCAGTTCTGCACAGATAGCCGTCAAATGGGGACTTCCCAAAATGAATATCCAGCTTCTGTGCCGGAAAATGCACACTTTGCTTTACATTTTACACCAGGATCACCCAAATAGGCAAATAGGCACCCGTAGTCATTGGAAACCCTCAGACAATCTTGACAACAGGACTGAATACTGGCGCAAACTTACAGCCGCTTCCCAAACACAGAAACCAAGCTGCTGAGTGTCTTGGCCCCCAAAGGGTTAACAGGTATATTGTAGCAGCATTGTTTTTTCTACGGAAAAGTTGTTACCCCATCACCTTTCAAGGAAAAGGGGCTGCCGCTAGACATCGTGAAGATGTGGCAGTAGAGCGGGAAGCCTGCGAGGGACATTGGGGCACGATGAAATTCGGGGTCCCTGCCTGGAGGGTCCAAGCCCTGAATCTTTAACCCCCTGAACCCTAAAATCTAAAACCCTGCCAAAACCCTTAATGCATAAGTACTGAACATTCAATCAAGACACGACTCTTTTAAAGGAGGCTAGTGTGACGCCTCCTTCAAGACCTAACGGTCCAAGCACCTAACTTTTTGGGGGTTTACAGAATCCTTTCAGATTATATGTAGTATCCGGGACCTCATACCTCTCTTTTTGGGTACTTGGAACCGTAGGAAGCCGTCTTTGGTGGTTCGTATAGATAAGATCCGCATCAACTTGTTGCGTACATAGTACATCGGGAGGAAGATTTGAAGACATTGCAGTCATCTCTTGAATCCACGGTCTTAAGGGGGGTGGGTAAGGCACTTTCGGCTTCCGACAGTTTAGGCTTTCTGGGATCTTGTTGCTTTGGTTGCCTCTTTTTTGGCTGCCTGCTTCACAAAACCCAAACCCCCCAAAAGGTCTAGGACTGCAAGCCCTCTCTGGTTTAAAGTTTTACCGACGTTGGGTGATGCAATGATCTGCGTGATGTTCAAGAAACAAAATCTACATGAAAGCTCCTAGAACAATTCAAGGAGCTGATGTAGATCAAGGAGATGAAGAAGGTGAAGATGTAGCCCATGTGTACCGCCCGGCTGTGGTACCTGAAGCTGTTCTCTGCGTAAAATCCTTTTCGGGGGCACGCATTCAATGTCGGGGGTAGGCGGGCTTTGCTTCTGAGACGGCTTGGGTTTGCGATTTAGGGTTGATGGCTTAGGGTTTAGGGCACTTCAAGACCCTCCCAATCTGTCAAGACGCAAATGGCTGACACTAGGCGTGATAACGAAAGGTTCTGGCTAACGCCAAGGACCCAAAGTATCATATGACATCATGTGACTAGGTTCCTTCTTCAGGGGTTGGGTTTGCCGAAATCCACTCTCCTGGGAACAGGGTGGTAACAATGAGCACAGGAGTAATCAAGGATCTCACATAAGACACACACAACTCTAGCTGATGTTCTGAAAGCAGTTCCTGCGAAATCCGTTGCTCAACATAATCGTTCATCCAAGACATGGAGCCGCATGTAGGAGGCCCTTCTGGGTTTCCTGTGCTATATAACTTGGGCAAGGAAAAGCCTCAATCCCAAAGCTATTGAATGCCGGTGACATGTGCACTGTATCATCTCTTAGACCTTCTGAGCTTGCATGAGGGCAACCGCCCCTAGACCCTAGACCCCCGGCCCTGTCACCCTAAGTGCAACTTGTACTATACTCGCCTATACCTGTACCTATAAGCCCCTCAACCCTATGCTGTAAGCCCTAAACCCCGAAACCCTAAACCATCAACAGGGATCAGCTATAGCCCTTCAGCCCTAAACCCTATAACCCTAACCTACCCTATAAACCCTTAAGTAAAACAAAAAACTGTAAACTCTAAACTCCGAAGCCTTAAGCCCTCCAAACCCTAAGCCCCTCGATGAGCTAAAGGGCTTCTTGGGGATCTCGAGGTGTGGCGCCGGCACGGCCTTCTGCCAACCAAGGCACCTGGCGAACGATGGCATTTGGGGGATTGGGTAGGGTTCAGGGGTATTATAAGGCTATGGCCCCTACAGTGGAGAATCAAATGCAAGCAGAACATGAAACTGAAATGGAAACTAGGGTTGAAATGGTAGTTGGTGAAAATGTCTTGTTCCCAAAATGGCCATACTGGAAAACTATTTCACCCATGTTTTCTGTTGTATGCCCACACAGCCCACACAGGAACAGGAACCGGAGATGACTGCCCCACAGGACCTTGTTAAGATCAACTCCGTAGGATGTTTAGATTGTCGAGCCCAGATAACTTTCATCTTCTCATGATTGCCCCTACGTGGCATCCGACTATCCCCCCGCCCCAAATGGGATTTTGTGAAGATTTGACCTTTCAAATACAAAACTGAATATCGCCCAGTCCCCGAGGCTCTTGCCAGTTTTAGATGCTCACACCAACTCGCAAGCGGTAGTCTGTAAATTGTCATTGTGGCCTGCTTTCATGTTTTCTGAAGCTTTGAGATGTAGATTCAAAGCATTAATTAGCGTCTGGTTTTGGCATGAAGCGACAAGCTAGGAGGTTAAGTCATTGCTTCCCAAAACCGCCCCTCCACCGCATTTCCCAGGACTGGACGCCTGAGGTGGTAGGAGGTTTTTGAGCTTCTCTCTGATTACTTGACCCCAGACGCCGAACCAACATCTGATCTAATGCAAACACGCACAGGCAACTAAAAAGGCTTCTGGACATCATACATTAAGCAACACCATGAAAGGGCCTAAATTATGGGAACGCATCTTTGAGGTATGCTGTAAGGAGATGTTATAATTCTTCAGGTTCCCACGCCGCACACACAGGTCTGAACCTCTGACTCAAGCAGTAGAATGACTCAGACAAGGCCTCTCTTCATTCCTCTGACTAATGTAGACCCATGATTAAGGATAATGGAAAATAAAATGGAAACTACTATAATAGGGTATATATGTAGGGGTTATAGAGTATTATAGAGGGAAAATGGAAAAGAGAATGGAAACTACTATTTAGGGTTCAGGGTTTAATGTAGACCCATGATTAATAAAACTTCCTCCTTTTAAGGCCCTAAATCTTAGGATCCCTATTATAATCCCTATTTAGGGGAGGGGGTTTATTAATCATGGGTAGGGGTTATTGTCTTTCTTTTAGGGCAGGATGTCAAGATGACGGTGTCACCTCTCTGTAAACGCCTCCCAAAAGCCGAGCAACTCCAAAAAAAGGCTATGAAGGGCAAGTTTGGTCGGGGGCGCATGTGGACGCTGAAGATGATCACTGCCGACATGTAGAAGAGCACCCAACCGAGAGACCTCAAATGCTCAGGCTTGGCGTAAGCTTGTTGAAAGACTAAGTCCTCCATGGCGTTCGATTCTCCCGAAGCCCTTGGGGATATGGTCCCCCTTAAGTAGATAGAATATGGCTTTGGGTATATTATAATAAGATCCCCATATACCCCATATTCTATCTACTTAAGGGGGACCATATGAGATCTTCCTCATGATGCGCACAGCAGAAGTCAATGCAGCAGAAGTTGCTCTCTGAATCCCTTCTGAAACCCCAAGAAGGCTTATCCTAAGCTTCTTCTTTGTATTTTGACTGCCCTAAAAGCTCATACTTTTGGGGTTCCCCGGTATAACGCAGACCCTCGTATTAAGGGAACCCCCCATAACAGATCACACTGTTGACAACTGTCCAAATCAGGGTCCGAATACCTCGCAAAGGTTAAGGTTTAGCTGCTGGGTTTAGGGTTTAGGGTTTAGGGTTGAGTCCCAGCAGCTGGAAGATCTCGAACTCCATGCGGTAGATGTCACGCACGTAAACGGACTCGCATCCCGGGGTGTCGACCCAGAAGAGATTCCTTACAGGGTTTAGGTTTAAGGGTTTTGGGGACATTGGGCTTTCAGGTCCAGGTTAGTTTGGAGCTCAGTGTTTGAGGGATTAGGCATGCCTAGGATGTGAGGGTTCAGTTGGGATTCATAGAGGACCAGGGTCAGGGTGCATGGCTTCAAACTCGGGCTCTTATCCGCTGTTTATTGTAGACCCCAGAGAAACGTTGCATGTTTGGGGTTCCTGGTTGATGAACAATGATTGACTGAATGCTGAAGACTGAGGCCCAGACTCCAAACCTGCGCTTTCAAAATGCTGGGGGAGGGATCTCAAAGTGACGACTCCGGGATGCAAGCATGACCCCAAGTTTAGGGTTTAGGGCCTTCTCTTTGGCACCTTCCCACTTGGAGGCCCTAGACAGAGATTAACCTCGCACTGCCTGCAAAGACAGCACGCTCTTGAGGCAAAACGGGGGCACCGATATTCGGCGATGGGAGTCTCCGCTCAGTTCAAAATGATATAGGACCCAAAACGCCTAAACTTCAAACCTCAATTTAAATGCTCCCGTATATTTCGCCAAAGCAGAAAAGCAGAAAGCGACTCATCATAAAACCCCTATATAACCCATTTTAGTAGCTTCCATTTTCTTTTCCATTATCCCAATACTACCCCAATATACCCCATACTATCCCAATATTTCCATGCTGCCAGATTCAGCCTCAAGTGAAGCCTTGGCTCTCAGGGTCTACTTGGAGGGTGCTATGGAGCACTTGGTAAAAGGACTAATAATGGTGATGGCTTCGGTTACTATGTGGGGTATAGGGCTAGAAGTATACTTACCAAGTCTACGAAGCCCTCCCCCAAAGTATGGTTTAAGGCAGGGCTGGTTGTAGGATGGGATTCAGGGCTTGGGGTCGGGCTTCTGCTTACGGCTGGGGTTACGCTTGCCCTAGATAGATTAATCCACGCCACCCAATATTATCAAACCACAACCCCCCCCACCCCGTTACTACATACTCCCAAGAGATTACAGTATACCACAATGAGGAATAGAAAATATTAGGGGGCGTAGGGGTGTAATACTAGGGGAGCGAAGCAAAAGCCAAAACCGCCAAAACCATAGCCCGAAGGCAGCGTGTCCAGGTTGAGCAGGTACGGCGGAGGGCAAAGCTTCCAGGGCTTGGTGTCGCCGAACCTGGTCGTTAGTGTTTGAAGATGAGGGTTGGCCCTAAACCCTAAACCCGACTCGGGTCAGGCTGTGAGGGTCTGTGGACTTTGAGGGGTTTGGAGCGAGCCTCCGGGATGTGTGGAGATAGGGGAACTGAATGATTCTACAGGCGCTTCAGGGACTTGTTGTAGTCTTTGCGTCTTCGGCTTTGAAAATGAAGGTGCTTTTGGAAATCTAAAACTTGGAGCCTTGAAAAACGCTCCCCATGACCTTCTTGTAAGACCATGAATCCCAGGTACCACGAGGGTAGCCCTAATTGCAGAAGTCGCAGATCCAAGGCACCGGAACTGGTAGAGGTGGATCATCATGAAGGTCAGCAAGCTAATGCCCGAAAGCGCAAGGTTCCTTGACACGTAGATGGGTGTTCCAAGCTTCGAGTTTCCCTTGTGCGTGGTGCTGCTACGGTTTAGATTTGCTAGGCCTCATTTGGATTTGGTGCTTCATGAGCTATAATCTAAACTCCTAGTATCCTCCTTAATAACCCCCTAAATCCCCCCTGAATAATCCCCATAGAACCCCCCCTTTCAGGGGTGTAGACTATGGCTCATACACAAGTTTTGGCGTTTGGCGCCGCGGGCTGCTGGGCAGCTGCTTGCGATTGCCCACCAGAAGGGTCAAAAAGTGTGCTCAAGAAATCCAGACACATCTTGCCGGAGTTGAGGGCATAGTTGATGCTGATCTCCCAGGTCCTCTTCCTGGATTTCCACATGCATTCTGGGGATGTAGAGACTAGAGATTGCGTTTCATTGGAGCAGGTGAAGATCAAAAGGCAGGACTTCATTTTTGGCACGACCAAATCGACCATATACTCACCTCTTGCCTCCTAATGGCATTACAGTGGATGACAATCTGATAGAGCGACCCTAAGCGATTGGGTCTGCTTCTTTAAGCTACTGAAACATGGACATTGGATCCTAGGACCTTGGTACATAGAAACTGAATGTCGCTTATTTCAAGGTCTCCTGGTCGGGAGCATGAGCCATAATCTAAATTCCTTAGAGGGCTTTATGTGGGAGTTTCCCAAAATTAAGGGTACGTTTCTGGGAGTCCCCATATTAAGGATTATAATATATTGGGGTCTATATTGGGGTACCCTAATTTTGGGAAAGTACCATGTAGAGGACTACTGCGAGGAGTTTTGACTATGGCTCTGAGGAAAGCGAGACTCGGAAGTACTCAGTTGAAACCTGGAAGCATGTGAGATATAATCTAAACTCCTAGTATCCCCATTAATAAGCCCTATAGTACTCCACTACACACTCACATAGATCCCTTGAAGGAGTTCATACTATAGCTCATGTATCTTTAGCGATTCTTCTGGCACCTACTTGGTACTGGAACTAGCCGTAGTCACATAATAGAAATCAGTAAGAAGAGTCATAGTAGTGGATCGCTGCAAGTACCACAAAGTATAGTAGTTTGTGTGTTCTTTTCCGTTATCTCTATATGACCCCTATGAAGCCCGAAACACCCCTACATAAACCCTATACAATCCATCAAGTTATAGTCGCCAAAGTCAAGCGTCAGTGCAACCACGACGTGCAGCAGCGCTGCCAGCAGGATGTACTCCTCCACGATGTTGGCCTTTTCTGGATGATTGATGGAGGGTTTTAGGTTTAGGGTGTCGGGAAATACAGTAGTGGACAAGAAAATGGAAACTACCATTTGAGCCATAGTCCAAACTCCTAGTATCCCCTTTCACACCTATAGTAGTCGCCCATATACTCCCGTATACAACCCCTTTTAAGGAGTTTAGACTATCGCTCAATTAGGGTTTTAGGGACCGGAATGTATAGTGGAAGACAAAATGGTGGAAAATAAATGGAAGCTACTACCTTATGTTGCGTTATGCAGGATCGACAAATAGGATCCTTTCCTCCAGTCAGCACTAACAATCAATAAGTTTGAGATAATATGGGGGAGCTTCCAGAAATTGGGGCCCCTCCAATAGCATCGAATAACAACCCCTATCCTATGGGTACTCCCGGACCACTAGATTCTTGGGAGCTCCAGAGTAGCATAGGGTTCCCCTGATCCCTGAAGGAATCTGTACCGGAAAAACTTAGCTCACGAATCCCACTAAAATCACGACATCTGGCTAAACGCGCATACTTTGCCATGTCAGCACTGTCTTCCAAATAAACAACCATATGCAGGGAGTTATTTTTGGCTGCCCAGAGGCTGCACCTGGAAAAAACAACTGATTTAGATAGCCCGTGCCTGGAAGCCAAAGCCCGTCCAGTAAAGCCTCACGTAGAAGTAGCCGTAGCCGTTGAAGTCATCCGGCCCTGCGAGGTCTTATCTTCAAAATACTTTGCGTTGTGGGGCTTGCCCTGTAGGACCATGGACCTCACTGCATCATTGGCCCTTACCCACCAATCATGAGTCAAAAAAACCCAAACCCTGATCTTCACCACCACTTGAGTCCCCGCGCGTTCTACCTTCACTTGGGCCCATGTAAGGGCGAGGTTTGTGCTTTCACAGGACTTACCTGCCAAAACACCCCCCTAGGATGCTGAACTCACAGGTGAAAAGTCGTTCTGGTTGTTTGTGCGAGTTCCGGAAGCACATACGAAGCAGTGATTGAAAAGAACTCTGCTTCAAACCACCCTGAAGTAGTGAACCTCCTGCCCACGCCTATGATAAGGACGAGGTTCAAAGCTTTACCCTACAGACGTCATGACAAGACTTGAAACGCGATGCTGCTCAGGGAGAAGGAGCTGACAAGGAAGGTAGAGACTTCAGAACCGATGCATCAGCCCATTTGCCCTTTTGTTGCAAGCGCGAGGCGGGTTTTGAGTTCAATGTGTTCTCAAGCAACAAAGAACCCAACAATCGCCCCACCCTAGCGATCTGGTGATCTGAATAAAACCCTGGCTCCACCCTTTTCCGAGAATGGACTAGCCTGTTGGGAGAGCGAGAAGTTCCACTACAGCAACACTTCCTTCAATTGGGAATTTGTTCGTAGGATGAAGATCTAGAACACGCTCTTTGGAGACAAAGCCTCGCGAAGGGTCCCCGCTCTTCCTGAGCCAAAAAAAATCTACTGACCCTGGGAATAAATTCCCCAAACCCTAAAGCATCTTCTCAAAACCCACACATATCCCTATATACCCGCCATAGATGTTAGATCTCCATACAGCCGATGAACACCTTCAAGGGACAACCAAGTTTTGGACTGTAACCACAGCGCCTTCAGCTGTTAGGCTCCTCCCTGGACGAGTGCTGATGGACCTACCCTTTGAATCTTGCGTCAGCTCTCTACTTTTTTCAGGTATATATACATATATATGTATATATATCCTTGCGTAGGTTCATCCGAATTTAGAGCCAGGCAAGCACCTTACTTGCGGCTGCCTAGGAAGACATGCAGGTTGCCCACGGCGTGGATGATGATGAAGATAAACAGAAACCTCACTCAAATGGGAGTGTGGATCCTGGGTGGATTCCAAGATGTTGGGTACAGTCCGGGAGGTCTTGATGGCAAGGGTTCAAAGATCTTCGGAGTTGGGGTCTACTGTTTCTGCTTTCAGCCTCAATTCATGGGAATCTCCGCTGGCTGAAGAAGTGTCAAGATTGAAGCACAGAGAATGTTTCTTTCAAATCAGATGCAACTATAGACAGGCGGAATGTTTTTACAAACTACCTCGAAGCTGTGGGTTGAGCCGTTTCGCCTAAACCCCAAACCCAGGTTCTTGGACTTTTTGGGGATCCACTGTCCAGGATCCCTGGACGAAATTGTAATTCAAGCTGCTTTCTCAGAGTAAAGTACACTGAAAACAACACAGGACACCCCCTAGGTCAATCTAAGGCCTCAAAAACCCCAAGCCTTACTTAGAGGATGATGGGACTTAATAGCTGCTTGCAACTGGAATTGGCGCCCTGCTGTTTATTGAGGTATTCTTCATAAGTCCAGTTAGGGGGTGGGGGTCATAAGACCAGTGAGAAGTAGTTGCTACGTCCCATGAACCTTTACAAAAAAGCTCGCCAACCCTGGGTCCCAGCAGCATGGCGGAACGGGTGAGTCCGATACGGTCACTGCTGAAGGTGACGTTCTTCCTTAGGGAGCACTGGGGCTCAGGCAATTCGCGGCTGAGATTGCATTTCATGTGTGCCATAGTCTAAACTCCTAGTATCCCCCTCAACAACCCCTACAATATTCCCTTATATCATCCCCCTATATAAGCCCCCTTCTAGGAGTTTAGACCAGGTATACGTGTGGCGAATGTTCAGGTTTGGAGGTTTCTGGGCTCACTAGGCTGAAAGTCTTGGAAGCGAAAAGGTGGAATTCATGGAGGGCTTCCATTTTACGGTCTGGTCCTGTAGGGCTCATCAATGTTTCGAGGGGGCAGCCAGGGGGGAAATTACAGGACTAAGTATACAGGGAAAGTGTGGCATGAAACATATTCTTGTGATGGACTTACGGTTTGAGTTTAGGGTCCAGATTTGAAAACGGAACAGAGCTCAACTCTAAGCTCTCAACTCCAATGTAGAGTCCGAATATCACAAAGACATACCAAGCTGGGTATAGGCCCGTTCTGCGCGCGCTTTTCACCCCCATGGTCAGAATCCATTCTCAAACTTACCTGTAGTCCCTACACCAAAGTCCCTTATTGCAGGTCCGAGTTATTCCGCCAGGAAGCTACCTGATCAAGACATTCTTTGAGTTCGAACATAGCTTTCAACTTCCCCAAATCATTACGACCCAGCTGCTGCGGCACAATGGTGAAGAGGATCTCCTTCATGAATCCTAGCACCTTGGAATTGTTCGGCCCATCATCCCTTCCTGAAATACGCGTCAGGGGTCCCCTTACCACCCCCCATAGAGTCCTCCCTTCATTAATCTTACTTAGCCCGAATTGTGCCAAAGCTTTCTTCCTCAAGCGGAAACCTAGACCCTGAACCTAGATCCTAAACCCTAAACCCTAAGCCCAGACCCGAACCTTAAACAAGTGGTGAGGGAACCAATCGATGCTCAGGGGATCATCGAGATCATCCTCGGAATGTGAGGGGTACATGCAAGTTGATAGGGTTGCCATGTAGAATAAAACTGCGGGTCAAGGTTCTAGGGTTTAGGGCTCAGCCATTGCTATCCTTCAACTGCGAGGCCATTTAGACGAGTAACCTCATGAGACATTTTTCCAAACAAACCCCGCACCCCGAGCCATGTACCCTACAAAGACTCATTTCCTCTCAGGTAATTTAAAGCAGGGCTACTGTACTGAAGGAGTAGCTTGTGCCCAGGCCATGAATGGCTGGAAAACCCTCCAAAACCCTACAAGTGGGAACTTCAGGAACTCCCAGACACAAGAACCAGGTAGAAATCCTCACCGAGCACATGTGCAAGTGTCCTGAAAAGCCATTTCAACAATGCCAAGGAACCTAAAGATGAAACTTCTCAAATAGGGGCCTGGGGCCATAGTGAAACATCCTCGTCATGCCTGCAGCAATCTACGATACGATTTAGGCGTACCTAAGAAAGTGCTCACAGTGATCGCTGGCTGAATCCTGCAACCCAATCCCAAGCCCAGAACCCTGAGCCTATCCGAGCAAACATGGAACGCACAACAACCCTAGCGAAAAAATCCCTCCACCTGGAAGGAGGTCTACAGGTTCATTTTCCTTTGGTATGACAGTATGACACCCTCTGTACATGATCCCTAGATGCATTATAGACGCTCCATGTTTGTTCAGGGGAGTGCTGTGAAAAGCTCAGCTAACCATCACTAGTAACACTGCAATACCAACAGCGAGTCCTATTGTTATTAGGATTATGACTACTATTGCAATGACAGTTACTGTTACAATGGCTATTGCTATATGACAAGAACGATAGCTACGGCATTATTCACAGAGTCTCAGCTGAATGGCCATGTAGAAGATGGCCCCAATCCATCCGGGGATCTTGCCTTAGCAGTGACATTTGGGCTTCTCAACAAGAGGGGGCTCTAGGGATGTTAGAGGGTTGTCCTGTAGGAGCTGTATTGGCATTGCTTTGGGAAACTCACTCCAGCCGAAACACAGACCTGCGGGGCTCAGGAGGTTTAGGTTCCGGATGCGGGAACAGCCGGGATCCCAACTACCTTAAACAGGGTCTATGTGTGTCCTATGTGTGGTTCAGTTGGGCTCTCCGGAGGCTACTTTGATTCTAGGAGATGCTTCCTGTTTTTGTCATATGGGATGTATGTTAGGTGGACCCCCCCACCCACCCAGTAAAAATGACTATAAGAGACAATACGGATGATATTAGTGTCCTCTTATATTCCTATTATACTACTATTACCGGGTGGGGGGTCCTCCTAAGATGTATGCTTGCGCACATTCCTGTGCAACCAGGTGTGGTACATTTCAACACCTCCTACAAGCATGAAAACTCGTCCGCAAGCCCTACACCCAAACCCCTAAACCCCTAAACCCCTTAACCCCTTAACCTTAAACCCTTCAAACACCAGACCCCCTGGCAACCCAAGCCTCAAGAATAGCAATAATAGGAGTAATAGTCCTTGTAATTGTAGAAGCAACAGCAACAATGAAGAATAGTGGTACCATTAATACATCGTAATTAAAGTTGATATTAATACTAAGAGTAGAAATAATAGCAATAGAAAAAATATGAGTAATGATAGTAATACTAGTAATAAGAATGGTAACAAGAAACGAAATGATAATACAAAGAACTGGAGACCCGAAGCTCAGCAGCCCAGTTACCCTCACCCTTCATTCGGATCTCGCGATTCTTCTCCGACTTGGCCCAGTTCTTGTCCTATCCAAAGTTCGCAGCTTGGGCGAAAAATGCAAAAAATACTGGGGCTCAGAGTCTTGTAGGATGTGGGCTGTTGATGAGAAGCTTTCCAAGGCACAGTGCCTTGTAGGATGTGGGTTTGGAGGGAGGAACTTTCAAAGGATACGGTTTTTGGTCCTACGTGCTTGTGAAAACTTATTGCGCTTTCAAGTGGGACCCGTTACTGGTCAACTGTGGGCCTCTCCCCTCAAGATCATGAATCTTCTAACCCTACTGTACACCGTAGAACCCATATCCAGTATCCCTACACCCTACAAACTGAACGTCCCCGGGCCCGCTAGAAATTCAAATCTTCTGAAGAAGGAACCCGCCTGGTGGTCCAAAAGCGGCGCCGCCGCACTTGCCGCCGGCGCGGCGGCCACCGGTGCTGGCGATGGAGGATGCTGCAAACCCTACAACCCAAAATCACGCGGAACCCTATACCCCTAAACCCCAAACCATGCGGCGTTCGGGGTTTGGGCTCGTTTTGGGGTATGGTGGAACTTATGAATAGTAGCCAATCCGCTTAATATTCAACACTCCCAGCTCCTAGTCAACATGCCGCCCCAGCATATTCAACGGGGTACTGAGGTGTTTCATCCGGGCGCAACGTTGAAGCAACAAAACTTTCGACAACGGAAAGACAGTAATGAGACTACATGTGGGAACGGTCATAAGAATATGGTTGATGAGAATAAAGGGTGTCAGGAATTGCAGGCTGCAACATGGAACAGAAACATATAGCTCAATAAACAGCAGCAATATATAGTGTAATATAGCCGACATCTTCGCATGCAAGGTTCCAACGACATGTTCCTCGAACTGGCATCAAGTGCCATGGACGTCCCTCATAGACATCTCCTCGCATGGAGTTCGCTCTCTCAGATCTCTCATTGCAACTAGACATGTTCACATGAATTAAGCTCTCGCTAATGCAAATCAAATACTTATCTTGTCATCTCCGAAACCCGTTGTTTGTGTCTGGAGGTTCTCTCATGAATCCCAGTTTCCGAAGAAGACCTCACCCTGCAAAGCCAACAGTTTACATATGTCCTATAGATCATGGAATTCCATTAGGAGAAGTCCACATAAGATTCTTTGCCAATCTCCATGCTGTATAGGACATATGTAACCTACTGGCTTTGCAGGGTGATGTCTTCTTCGGGAACTGGGATTCATGGGAGGAATTTGAACACTTGAATTAATTACCCTGTCAGTCTGTGGCAACCATGGAACTGCGAAGCCGCGAAGCTGGAGGAGGCGACAAAATCGATTGTGCTGCTTGTGGTGTTGGCCCTATAGAATGATGAATGCGGATACCTATACCCTCTCCTTATAATCCCACAAAAAAAATGTCAAGGGTGCCTCTGTTAGACCCCCATGTCATCATGAGTCAGAGATTGAGAGGGTGTGGTGCAGGATTGTTATAGAGCGGGCGCTGGATAGAACGTCGGCTGAAATATGCCATAGTCTGAACTCCTAGTATCCCTCTTTGGAACCTCTATAGTACATAGTAGTCCCCCCATGTAGTCCCTTATATAGCCCCCCTTTAAGGAGTTTAGACCATGGCTCAACATCACGGCAATGACAGCAGTGAAGGGAACAGACCCGGCTCAGTTCGAGCTACCTACCCTCATAACCCTATCCACGCCCGCTCACCTCGAGGAGCCCAAAAAACAGCACCTCCCTATAATCCTCTAGGGTCCCCAATGTAGTCACTCTTTGGATCCTTTAGAGGGTCCTGTCGATTTGAATAGAACTTTGAAATTCTTTTGGTGATTCTTCAGGCTTCTACTTGGGGGTTAGAGGACTGGACTTAGTCAGTGAACCTATAGCCTTTGTAGCACCCACAGTATTTTCTCAGCTATCCGATGATCAACGTGCTAGACCGAGCCTTTAATCAAGACAGTTTTCATCATCAATTTCACTCAACCCGTAGGGGTGTTACTATACTAAAACATGCAAAAGAATTCCTAAGGAGGCCCCTAAACCCTACACCTTCAACGAGCACTTCGCACCGCACCTGGAGCAGGCGCTGCCGCTGCGGCGGGCGCACCTCTACTTACTGGTGGTTAATACGGAAAAAAGGAATATCATCCCTGTGTGAGCTTTAGTCCAATCTCCTAGTATCCCCCACATAATAACCCATACAATGCTTTCCTATACAACCCATCTTGACGAGTTTAGACTATAGCTCGTATAGTCCCTATATACTACACCCCCTCCCTCCCTACTAACCCCCCATGAGTTCATGATGAGAGGGCCCCTTCATGCCCGGGTTCCGGGAGCTTCTGAAGCCTTATCTTAAAGGGCACCTCATAGTGTCTCTGAAGTCCCTCCAAAATCCCAGGCCTGAGGTTTGCTATGGGGTCTCCAATGTGGCAGATCTGCTTCCCCGAATAAGTTTTCGGCTTCTATGAACCATGCGCCTAACATTTGCTGAGCCCCTGCCCTTCCAAGCTTGGTGGGTATCATTTAGGGGCTTCGGTACTGATTTTGGTGAGAAGGTGTAGGGTGGCTGGTCAAGGAATTGGAGTAAGGCGGGGTTTGGAGTGTAAGCCATATGTCTTCAGCATGCAGAAGGTTTCGGACTCAGTGTCTGAATCGAAAAAAGGCCTGATCTTACTCCTGAGACCTTGTAGCCTGTGTCAGTTCAGGCTCACCTCAGCTTAGCTCAAAATTATTGACACCTCTCTGTCTTGGTCTGCAAGACGTAAGGGTCTGGTGTCCCTCCAAGTAAGCAAGGACGGAGGGTGACAGGAGAAGTCGGCAAATCGGGAGCAGACATCAAAAACAGAAAATGTTAGTAGCGTGGGTTCATGACAAGTGGAAGGTTGTCAATATTAGGGTCCCTACTATACGGCCCCTTGCATTCGGGGTAAGCCAGGATGGATGAAGATTTTCAGCGGCCCACATGCGTTTGAAGACCTTACATGATCTTACATGGTAAATAATAGCGCGTTCTAAGGCTGAGCACTCGAATATTTTGAAATAGAGGCCATAAAGCTTGCGGTCACTCTTCTTCTGAAATGCTGGCCGGGGTGGTAGTTTGCGACTACGAGGTATAGATATGGCTGCATGATAAAATCCCGCTAGAGTAGATCGGTGAAAGAGGATCCAGGCTTGGACCTCCAATCCCAGTGGAACTCTGCTGATCCCTACTAGAGGGCCTCAATAACTGCCCATATCATTTAGAGGTCTATACATATAGGACCACGATAGGGGGAATTTTGTAGGCCTCTACGGTAGACTCTTCACCTGGGGCGCCGCCCCCCACCGTCAAGCCACATAATGTCTTATGGCTCTCTCCAGCCAGATTCACAAATCCAAAGCCCTAAACCTACATAATATAGTAGTTTCCATTTTCTTTTCCATTATCCCTATATAACCCCTATATAACCCTAAACCCTAAACCAAAAGCTGGTCTTCAAACTTTGGTTTCAATCCCCACCTAGGGGTATAGTTGTTTCTCTCGTCTCAGGACCAGTGACGTGAATCATCCCGGCTGGGTATCGACTAGAGGTTATAGGAGTTCAAATTCTAGTCCGGGGTTGAGGGTGGCACTAGAAAAGCTTTAAACAATGGAAGCTTGAGAACTGTGTTCAGTGGGGCTGGTGATCCCTTGACGACAACGGGCGCCTTCTCCTAGCTTGCCGATGATGGAATCCTTAGATGCAAGACTGACCAACGTAGGGCATCAGGCATCCAAGCTTCATCGTGCCTGTTTACATGCATACGTTTTGTCAGGAGGTTGTAGGGGCCCGCGTGGCATTGATGTTTCCCCATGATTTGGGATAATCGTCTTTTAGCCACCCAGTAAGTCGGTAGGTAGGTAGGTAGGCAGGCAGGCAGGCAACATCTTTGACGCGAGTTACTAGTCTCCAGCCAGGCTGCTAGTCATCTACTGTAAGAACAGGCTTCCTGCTGCTGCCCTGGCGTTGGCTGAGGATTTGGTAGCTTCCACAACATGCCAGCTGCCAGTTCATCTTCTGTAAGCTCGTGACAAAGAGGCCCACCTGCTTAAAATGGTCCAGGCTTTTCTTCCAGTGATTCTGATTTGTTGTATACCTAGGAAGCATGCTAAGGTAACCCCAACAACCTCCAATGACCCCCAACATCTACGTAAAGGCTTTGGAGACTTCCAGTTCAAGGTCGCAGTCACTACTAGGCCCTCAAACACTCAACCGGAGCTATAGTTCTCGAGCTCTTGGTCTTCCGTGGGGTCCACCCCCTCCTGTAAAAGAGCCCGCCCCCAAACCCTACATCTCAAACCCAAAAAACCTATCGTCCCCCTTAAGTAGATAGATACGGCTTTGGGCATATCATCATAAGATCCCCATATACCCCATAGTCTGTCTATTTAAGAAGGGGGACTATAACCCCAAACCCCCTAAAGCAAGCATAAGCTAACCCCGCATCTCACATGCATATACTCCACCCTATGGTTTTCAACCCATTCTG
>CAJNIZ010006172.1:0-14570 GCA_905231905.1 Symbiodinium pilosum
GGCGCACGGGGTGATGTTCACCTCATTACACCCAGGAAAACTCTCACATCCTGCTAGTTAACTTGAGTTTGGGGGGTCCTTACAAGGCCTGAAGCTGAATGACCTGAATGCTTGACGAGCCACAAGTCCGGCGACTGCACCTGACATGGCACCGATGGACGTGGGGGCTCCATCCAGGATCCGCTCGACCGTGACCCACATGACCTTAGTTGGAGAGGAGGGCCCTCGCATCAAAGGACCGCATGATTTCATGTCACTGATAGCCCAGCAGCCATCGCCGCAGCGGCTGCGACGTAGGTCGTTGCGATAGCCAGCGCGCAGTCACCGTTCGCGGCGAAGGCGGATCCGCCGTTGAAGCCGGTCCAGCCGAGCCACAGGATGCCTCCTCCAAGGATGACGAAGGGAAGGTTCGAAGGGAAGGACTCAGCGCGGTGCTTGCGCTCACCCAGCAAGGATGCTAGTGCAAAGGCGGAGGTGCCGGAGCTGATGTGGACGACTGTGCCACCCGCAAAATCCTGGCTTCGAAGGAAGAGTTTACATATGTATATATATATAGAATATGTAAATGTAACTGGTGAAGCGAAAGGAAAGTGGACACGATGACAAAAGAGATCTCTGCCACGCAGGTCTGTGAACTGCACTAGCACACGAATCGCCTACTGCACTCCTACTGCAGCATGTATGCGGCAGACTCTTACATGCCCTTAGCTTCAGAGGATGTCCTTGGCGCCCATCTCGGCGATCCAGCCGCCGCCCCAAATCCAGTGGCACAGCGGGACATATACTGCCAACACCCACACAACAATGAAGATGGCATAGGCAGAGAAGCGGATGCGCTCCACCACTGCGCCGGAAATGATCGCCGCTGCAATGATGGCAAATGTCATCTGGAACACAGCAAAAGTCATGCCTGAGCAGTATTTGCTTCAAATTCACTACTGTCGGCATTACACTACATTACACCACCCTTCTCAAACCCTGACCCTCTAAGCCTGGCCTGGCATGGTGGTGTCGGGCCACACTGTGTCCAGGTTGCGGAAACCTACGTAGGTGAAGCCCTTGCCAGCGCCCCATTCGTCAAACGACCAGGTGAAGCCGAAGATCAGCCAAGTGAGGGTCGTGAGCCCCATGGAGATGATGCTCATCATCATAGTGTTGACGATGTTGCTGTCGCGTACAAGTCCGCCGTAGAAGAATGCTAGCCCGGGCGTCATGAAGAGCACCAAGGCGCAGGACATGGCCATCCATGCGGTGTCGCCGTTGTTGAGGCCCTCCATCTTTCCTATCAAGTTTTTCTACTCACTTCCTGGTTGCCGAGGGGTGCCTTTCAGCCAAGCTTCCCAGAAAGCCAGATGTATTGGCAAGTCAGCAGGAGGATGGGGGGGGGACCTGAGACTTACAAGATTGGCTCCTTTGAAAAGCGCCGAGTCATGCTCCTGCTACTGGGGCATAAGCAAGTCTTTCCTCGACAGCCTGGAATATGCAAAGGTGAACCCCTTCTATACGACAAACGACTTCAATTTGCATGTCAAGTGACTTCCTTCATACACTTTAAGTACCCCAAAGCACGGGTAGGGTATATAGCTCTTTTGAAAAGCAGAATCTCAAGCCAAGAATTGGATTCTGCGGCCTATAGGCCGCTCGGTTGCGATTCGTCCCAGGTTGCAGCCAGTAGACTTCGCGGACCGCCTCGCGATGCCTTAGAGCCCGGTTTTCAAGGTATGTTGGGTTGTATAGGGATTACAATGGGGATACATAGGGGTTAAATTAATATTGGGACAATGGAAAAGAAAATGGAAACTACTACTGAAGGTTTAGGGTTTGCTTAGGGTGTCTATGAGCCAAGGGATGTTCCTGTAACCCCCATCGCCTACGGAGGTTTACCTGGACCCCAAGGATAGTAAGATAATAGCCAAATACTCCTAAAAACCGCCTGAAGGGCCATTATTTCTGCAGGTAATTGGTTACAGGTGCATGCAAGCTGGAAGCTACAACCTGGACTTAGGGAATATACTAGCCAATGCGGTCTGGCCTTTGCACCTGTGCACTGGTATGTACTACAGGTTCTAACCTCGCCTCAGTAAAGTAAGGGTAAGTAAAAGTCTAGCTGAGGCGTTACACTGGTAGCCCCCCAGAGGTACCCCGCCCCCGGTTCCCAACCCGATCAGGCCTTATCAAGCCCATATAGTCCTGATTAGCTCCTTAAATCCCAGGAGGGTACCTTTGGGTGGTAGCTTTGAGCGGGATGGTATTCTACTCCCTTACTAGCTGTTCCCTTTCAACTTTTGGTGGGTCCTGATTGATTCTGTATCCGATCTTGGCCACCGGCCACCATCACTCCTCTGCTAGCCGGTGCACAAGTGCTGGCAGGGCTACACTTGCAAGAGCTTAAAGTTCAAGCGCCAGTTCCGCGAGTAGAGTGCGTAGCCCGCCTGCTCGAGGAGGCATATGGTAGTTTCCAAAATTAGGGTACCCCAATATGGACCCCAATATACTATGTTCGTTCTTATAGGGACCCCCAGAAAGCTATCCCCAAGTTTAGGAAACCCTAGCCCTTATAACTTATGACCCCATATATCCCCCTTGAAGCTAACCCTGAATTTGGGAAACCCCTATATATAGTTGCCATACAGCGAAAGGCTTGGAATAGTCGCAAGTTTACCTTGCGACGCTCACGACCAGCTATCACATGTCTGTCACCCGCATGGACCCACATTCAGTTTCAGAGTTTCAGGGTTTTTGGGTTCACCTGAACCCCAACAATATGTAGAATAATTGCCTTTTGGGGTGTTTTTTCATGTGTTTTGGGCTATGATTTTACCTACTGTTGGGGTCCAGGTAGGGGGTTGTAGGGTTTCAGGGTTAGGGTTGCAGAAAGACTGGCCTTCCGAAGCACTTCGAAGAGGCTTGCTTGAACGGCAAGCGCAAACCTGACCAGGGTTTAGGGGTTTAGGGTTCTGGGTTTTAGGGTTTACCTGGACCCCGAAAGTAGGTAAAATAATTGCCCAAAACCCCTAAAAACAGGCCAAAAGGCAATTATTCAACATGCTTTTGGGGTTCAGGTAGGGCTTAGAGGTTTAGGGCTTAGAGTTGGCGAGTGTCCTTGAGCTACGGGCGGTGGAGGGGCTGAAGTCTTCACAGTCCAAAGGGCAAAGCAAAGACGAAGGTAATGTCGATGTAGGTAGGTTCGGGGTTTTACGGTTTATGGCTTAGGGTTGTAGGGTTTATAGGTTTAGGGTTTAGGGGGTATACTACGACCGAAACACTTGTCTATCTCTTCGAATAACTATACTTGGATGTAGGTTGTAAGCTGCTTATAACTTGACTGATTTCTCAGTAGCATCAGGAGCCCTATGCAAACTCAGGACAATCGTACTTACAAGGAGTAAAATGGGGACTCCAACCATCATGATCCCAGATGATCCCTTGTAGAATCCCAGCTGCCACTCAAATTTTCCATTGACGTCTCCGTTTGATTCTCCACTAGTCTACCCATAAACTCTGCGTAGCCCTACAAATGCCAAATCGGTAGTGCCGGCAAGGCACTGCTCAACCCCCACAGCGCTCGAGACCTCATTGAGGATGGCTGCGCGATCCTCTGAGTCGTCAGGCGTGCGTGGACTTAAGGGTTTCGGCTATTGTTCTGGTGTAGGATGGCCCCCACCCTGTAATAGTGGTATAACAGCAATATAAGACGACCGTAATTAAAATAATCCCGATCATCCCGTTTAGAAAATTTCTGGGTGGGGGCCCACCCAAATTCTACCTGATTCTACCTACTTTGAGAGTCTAGGCACGGAGGATCTGAAGCTTCTTTCAAGGAGAAGTCCAAAGTGCAGGACTCATTAATTACCTGAACCCCAAAGGTATATCAAATAATGACCTTTCGGGCTGGTTTTAGGGGTTTTGGGCTGTAATTTTATCTACTTTTGGGGCCCAGGTACTCTCGCAGCGCAACTGTACCTGGAAACATGTAACAACTTTTTGGGTTACGGATCACTGTCAACGAACGCTCTGAAGCGTAGGGTGCTGATGGACCAGGTGACCCCACGAGGAACAGTCACCTGGATCAAAGTAGGCAAAACAATGGCCCAAACAGAAATTAAAACGTGCCATATAATCCGAATAATCCTGAACCCTATCAAGCCCAAACCCTAAACCCTAAACCCTAAACCGGGGAAACCCAGAGCCTCTGCGTTGCTAGCGTCGGCATGCCTCAGCTTTTGTTGTGCTGGCGAGGCCCCATGGAATCGCAGCTAAGGGTTTCCAACAAATCGGGGCTCCTTTAGGGCGGGGTTCATAAAGGATAGACGGGGGTATAGAAGGACAAAGAAATAAGGGTATTATGTAAAAAGAGCTTTCCTGGAGTCATTAACCAAGTATTTTGACATTTTGGGGTCCCCGTAGCCATGGACCCACAGATGCTTTGAGAAAGGAGAAATTTAAAAGCTCCCAGTATAGGACATCAAAGCCCCAAACCCTGAACATACTTGGGGGTCCAGGGGTAGATCCTAGATGTCAGCCTGACAACGCAATGTTGACCGAAAGTGGAATGCACCCCAGACTGCCCAGACTAAAAGCTGACTGAGACTTGTTCTGGTTATGGTCCTCATTGAGGAGGGTTTATTCAGAAGTTAGGGTTTAGGTTGCCATTCCGAGGAAAAAAAACTGGGATGAATTCATTCGTTGCCATCTCTCGTCCCAAGCTGGTGCTTCGAACAAACTTGGTCCCATATCTCTTGCAAAAAATAATATGAACAATTTTCCGAAATCCTGGTCCCCCTGAATAACCCCTGTAGTCCCTACAGTAGTCACCTAAATCATCGCCTATATAAACCCCTTTAAGGAGTTCAGATTATGGCAATTATGTTGATTGTTGAGGAATGACAAGCCCGAACATTCAATGCACGTATAACTACATTGGCCCTTTGGGAACCCAAACCCTACCCTAAAACCTAAGCCCTAAGCCTCAAACCCTGAGCCCTAAACCCCAACCCCTAAACCCTAAACCCTAACCCCTAAGCCCTTATACACCCAAACTGCTTCCATGACCGGGGCGCTGTGGCCGGAGCTCAGAAAGCTTCTCCGCCAAAACCAGCAGTGACTTGGCCAGTTGGGGGCTCTCGCGCACCCGCCTGACGAGGGCAGAATGGGTTTGGGGTTCAGGGGAGGAGGGGGTTAGGGGGTTTAGGGTTTCGTATTTAGGGTTCAATGTCTTCTGTTTAGGGGCTTGAGGTGTAGGGTTTTAAGGTTTGGGGTGAGGGGTAACAAATGAAAGCCCCATCTAGACGCTGTACCGGGGCTATATCGGGGTATTAATAGAGGGCTGAGTACTCACAGGTAAGTGTGGCGAGTAGAAAAAGGACAAGACAATGGAAACTACTCTCGTCTAGGGTTTAGGGCCAACAAGAAAACCCCAACCCCTAAGGAACTATTACCATTACACAGAAAAGAAAATGATTATCCCAAACCCTCAACCTTAAACCTGAACTGAAGGGGGTTATCATTTGCTGGTGGTAAACAAGTTGTTGCGGATGCTGCATGGTCAGGGCTTACCTCTCACGCCAATTACCTACACTTTGTCAGCAATGGCCCCTGATATAACGAATGGGTATAACGGTACCGTTGATACTACAAACCCTGCATGACCTTAGTATTGTACCATATCCCAAGGTCTTAAGGGACTTAGGGTCATGCAGGATTTCAGTATAGAATTGTATGTGATTGGGGTTAGAGGTAGGTTCTAGTTTATGCTCAAAGTGTCGCGGGATGGGTTGGCGGCCGGCCCATCATGTGAAAACAACTGGGGGAGGCACTGAGCCCGGGTTTAGGGTTTAGGGTTTTACGCTCCCATCTTCCTCATATGAGCTACAGTCTAGACTCCTCGTATCCCTCTTAATAACCCCTATAACACTCCCCTTTATAAGCCCCCATTTGAGAAGTTTAGACTGTAGCTCATTCAGTGGCCCCTTCGGAACTGACCTCAGAGATTTCCAGTGATTACTAACGGAAACGGATGTGGATGACTACGCGGACTTCCTGCATACAGTTGAGAACCTCCCAAAGATCTCTCACACTGCTTAAGAACCCCGCATACTGACCCAGCTTTCCTTCAATTCCCCATCTTCTCCCTTCTTAAGTCACTACAGTATGCTGCCCAAGGCACTCTCCCACCAGGATCCCGTGGCCCGTGGCCACGTAGAAGGGATGCCTGAGCACCTGCAGCGTGTCGTTTTGATGGTTGAACCAAGTAAGGGTTTAAGTTGGGTACTGCCCCCCCCTCAGTAACAGTTGGATAGTAATAATAATACGGTTATATATAGCCCTTAATGGGACCCCTAATATAGACTTGAACCAAGTAAGGGTTTAAGGGTTCGCGGGTTTAGGGGTTTAGGGCTTCAAGGTTTAGGATTTAGGCGGTTTAGGGCATAAGGGTATAGGATTTCCCGGTAACGCCTAAACAACAAGGCCACCCTTTTCCTGATGCTCAGCTTTTAATAAGGATGGAAAAAGGGTACTACTAGGGTACCTGGGTAAAAATACTTGGGGACCAAAAAGGTACCCCTTTTGAATACGGCTTATCTTTACGTAAGAAGGACTTAGGATTCCAAGAAGGTAAATCGGACATACTCCACACCAGGGCAGTATGTTGGGGTCCGCCTGTTTCTGGAAACCCCCACCTTCATTCTGGGTGAATAAGTACTATGAACCTCCGGAGAGTATCACAATCTTATTCTGTGTTGGGACGCAAATGCTAGGGCCCAGGGTCTTGGTACTTAGGGCTTTGGGGTTTAGGCTTTACTCATTTGACCTTTTGAAACCTTCCCGTAACCATCTAGATCTGTGATTCGGAGTTTCTCAACAATGGGGCAGATCTATCCAGGGACTCCAAGTAGATCCCCCATCTACCTCAAACCGTCCATGTACGTAGACATATACTTTGGCCCAAGAAGAGTTCCCACATGACTTTTGGGGGGTTCAAGCATGCATTATAAATTATAAAGCTACTGTATATACACGAACCCTTCGGCAGACACCTGCAACCAATGTGCCCCTGTAACCCTGAGGCCACTATGTTAGACCGGATTATGTTACACAATGAATTTCATGTACAACTCGGAGCTGAGAGCGTGCAGAATACTTCCCACATTACATTACTTATTGGGGTTTAGTAGGAAATGAGGGAATATATGTTTTAGAGATTGCATTCCCCCATCCCCACTAACCACCAGTATGATTATAGTCCCCATTAAGTAGATAGAATAAGGCTTTGGGTATATGAGAATACGATCCCCATAATGTACCCCATATTCCATCTTCTTAAGGGGACTATAGCTAGCCTGGTCTCTGCCTTGCATACGAGGTGCGCCAGTCCGAAGGACCTCGTAGATGCACCAAATCCTCGTCAATGGCATGGCATTCTCGTCCATGACCATCACCTGGAATTACAAAGAAGGGTTTAGGGCGTATAGGGTTTCTGAACTGGTAAACCTTCAGGGCTTCCTAAGCTCTTAATTAACCAGGTAAAGGCTCCCACCCAATCATAGGGGCTACCAGGGGATGCTGGTAATTCTACTACATCCCGATATATTTCGAGAGTACAACTATGACTGGAAACCCTAAACCCTCAACCCTATAGACAACCTACAACCTTTCTGGGGATACGTGGAATTTCTGTAGCAGGCATGGGAAAGTTGCGAGCCGAGCGCTGATGTAATACTTTTCAGACTGCGACGCAACAGCTGAGCAGCATGCGCAAGGACCTTGCCTACCTGGACCCCAAAACTAGGCAGAATCATAGCCCAAAGCACCTAAAAACAGCCCAAAAGGTTGTTATTCTACATACTTTTGGGGTTTAGGTGCTACGAGACATGACATTTGTGCCGATTCTGGGCATGCAAACCTTCACTTTGGAGCATCTTTTTCAACTCATGAACCTGTGAACGCTATGACCCACCTGGACCCCCCAAAATAGGCAAAATTATGGTATCAGGGTAAAATTGGGGTAATATTAGGGCTATATTGGGGTCATATTGGGATATTGGAAAAGAGAATGGAAACTACTATAATGGGGTTATATAGGGTTCAAGGTTCATCAAGATAGCCACAAAGCATAATTCTACCCTAAACCCTAAACCCTACATACTCTTGGGGTCCAGGGATGAAGATGGACTGTAGTTGAAATAGGGTTGGGATAATGGAAAATAACACGGAAGCTGCTATAGTATCTTGGGGTTATATTGGGATAATGGAAAATGAAATGGAAGCTACTATAATATCTTGGGGTTATCTTGGGATAATGGAAAATTAAAAGGGAAGCTCCTATAGTATCTTGGGGCTTGCTTGGGATAATGGAAAATAAACTGGAAGCTGCTATAGTATATTGGCGTTATGTTGGGATAAGGGGGAATAAAATGGAAACTCCTATAGTATATGGGAGATATACAACCCTTAACGCTAGACCCTAAACCCTAAACCCCTGAACCCCCTAAACCCTTATATTGGCATTCGGCTTTGCCTTAGGGTTTTGGGGTAATGGGAGGATATCATCGAAGACTCGGCAATCTCATCATGAGTTTTTGATTTCCTCTTGCAGATCTCTGGGTTTAGGGGTTTAGGGTTTATTGGTTTAAGGTCTTATGATTTCGAGAAATCTCTTTTCAGTCCAAGCTACAGAACTCGCAATGTCTGTCGCCTTTATGGGAGTTTCTCGAAGTGATCTCAATCATCCTGAACATAACAACACCACTCATGTTCCTGAAGGGTACGCTTGTCTGAGAACCCCCACCCCCCCTCCTGACCCTGCAAGCATCAGTCTGAGCTTTGCGCCACCGCTGAGCAGGTTTCGGAGGAGAGGGCGATCTGCGCGTAGCGATTTAAGCTACAGCTACCTGGACCCCAAAGGTTAAACAGCCTACTTGTAGCTGTGATCTAACCCGAAACCCTATACCCTAAGGCGAAGCCTAACCCCAATATACTATAGCAGCTTCCATGTCATTTTCCATTATCCCCTTTTTGGAGCTCCTCTAGGTCATCTAGTTTTTACTGGTAGCAGGACTATCTGTGGGAGTAAGTTTCTCCAAACTTACAGACTGGCAAGTGCGTCTGTCTGCAAGGAATCGTCTTGCAATGGGGTCTGGTTGTTGGCTGTTGGACAGAATGGAAAACCGCTCATGTCGGGTATTGCCAGTGTCATCTAGATACCCTTGACTACTTGCGTTGCCGGTTACCACTCTGACCACTGTACCCACTCACTCGCTGTCTTTGTTCATTCCTGATCCATGATAAGACCCCCCCAAACCCTAAACCCTAAACCCTAAACCTTACACCCTAAACCCTAAACCCTAACATAACCCCCCCCAACCAGGACAGATCCCAGGACAGGAATCATGAGTCGGGGGAGGCCCCTCCTATCTGGGGGACCCTGGGAATCTACCTGAGAGCAGCCTAGGGTTTAGGGTTTAGGGTTTGGAATTTAAGGTTTAGAGTTTAACGTTCGGAGTTCAAGGTTTAGGGTTTGGGGCTTAGGGCTTAGGATTAGAGTCTAGGGTTTAAAGCCCACCTCGAAGGGGGACTCTTGAAGAGTGTTGCCCAGGTTGACTGTCCTCGGTCCACTGGGTTGCTTTTAGAGAACTTAAAACTAAGATGATGAATAATCACGTCATGCTAAGAGTAGACAACCCAAACACACACACACACAATATTGAGTATTCTCCATAAAAATGAAAAGGCCCTTTCAATTGGGGGCCATTAATATCTAGTAACTTTAGCATTTTGGGTGCGGGGATGTTTGATATGCTTGGTTGCTGGTAAGGAACTTGAATTAACTTGCCATGATATGGGTATATAGTAAATAATCAGGCTTCCTTATTGTAGTAACTTAACCTAAACCCTAAACCCTAATTTAGGTTCCCTAACAGCAACCCAGTCCAGAGACGGATCGAGGTTCGGACCTGCGGGAACCTGTCAAGAGCTTGCCTAGACCTCCCAAATACCTTGGGTCATTCCCCCTTACAGTAACTGTTACCACAATGGGTTATAGGAGTTATAAGAACCCCCTTAATAAGGCCCCTTTAAGGGCAGTTACTGGGAGGGGGAATGACCCAGCAAATACCAATATTGGCAGCCCTTATGTTCCAGGACCTTCCTTGTACCCTTAATTGGGGATATATGGTCCCTAATAGTGGATACTTAGGCCCTAATAGAGGGTAGGAGGAGGGTCTGGGTTTTAACCCAAACAATATCCAAATAATGAATTTGCAAGCCATTGTTATGGGCATGTTCGAGCTCTAGGTCGGGTTTAGCTGGGTTTGGGCTCTACGGAATGAGGAACCCTTGTGATGTCACAGCTTAGCATAGGGCCCCATGAGCCACGAAAAAGAGATTTATCAAGGGCGAGCGGTTGCATCTTATGCCAGCCTGCTTCCTAAACCCCAAACCCTAAACATGCTGCTTCCTTTGCCACCAAAAGCATTGAGGGCCTTCGCAATACCTGTAACTGGGTTGCTGTTAAGGAACTTAAAAAAGTTATAATGGAGAATCAAGTGGAAAATGAAATGGAAAATGAAATGGAAACAGGGGAGTATAGGGATTTAAGGAACTTAAATTAAGTTACTATATTGGGGAAACCTTATTATTTACTATATATACCCATTATGGTAGCTTAATTTAAGTTCCTTAACAGCAACCCAGGTAAGTGATAGCTTGCATTAGCCTGCACAAACGCATCCTGCATGCTAGAAGTCCTCTTCCTCAAGCAGCAGGTGTGGGCACTAAGCACTGGAATCTCTTTGCTGGATAGTTTCCATTGAGCGTTGGCAAAGGAGCATATCCAGAACCTTGTCATCATGAGACAGGAGCACCAGAGATTGCAAGCTCAACCCCGCAGCATAGCGTAGCTCACTCTGCCAAGCCCAAACTGCGAAAGGGACAGAAACAGCCAAGATGCTGACCAAATGACAACAAGAAGCATGGCATGATGATGATGATGATCATCATCATCATCACTATGGTAGTTTCCCAAAATAGGGGGGACCCCAATGTAGACCCCAATATGCTAAAGTCTTTATTCTTGGGAACCCTAGAGAGGTACCCCCATTTTGGGAAACCCCCCTATCACCATCACCATCCTCATCATCAATGCGTCCGTGAGCCAAGCCACACGATGGAGTCTGGCGCCCGGCCCTGCAGCTTTGGACGTAGGTAGGAGCGCTGTTTGTCAAACCTTGTGCGGCAGGGCGTGCTCGTCAACTTTACGTCTGCTAGTTTCCATCAAGAGGGTGGGCCCCATCCTAAACCCCAAAAAACCATAATCCTTATACTGGGGACCCCTTACAGAAAACCCCTAATTCAGAACCCCCTCAGCTGGTCCCTTCACTACATAGTGCTGCCCAGTGTCAATCCAAGCGCATCATCATGTAGCAGCTGCGCTGCCTGACTGGTCTATAGTCCCTCTTAAGTAGATAGAATATGAGGTATATGGGGGATCTTGTTGTAATATACCCAAAGCCATATTCTATCTACTTAAAGGGGGATGATAAACCCTAAACCCTGAAACCTAAATCCTAAATAGTAGTTTCCATCTTCTTTTCCATTATCCCAATATAACCCCTATATGAGCTATAGTCTAAACTCCTAGTATTCCTTAATTACCCCTAAAGTAGTGCCCTACATAATCCCCCATATAACCCCCTTTAAGAAGTTTAGATTATAGCTCATATGACCCCTGTATTCTACTTAAGGGAGACCATACACTTCGCTTCCTCACCGCAGAGCTCCCAGCTACGAATGGAGGGCTGAGTCTGAACCAAGCTCTGACCCACTCTAACCTTTAGGGTTTAGGGTTTAGGGTTTAGGAATAATACCTTAACCCTAAACTTTAGGGTCTCGTTTTTTTTTTTTACAACCCTTCGGACTCTAAAGCTCAGGGTTGAGGGTTTGAGGAATAGTAGCTTCCATTTTCTTTTCCATTCTCCCTAAATAATTCCTGTATACCCCTAATTTTGGGAACTACCAACCAAAACCCCCATAGGTATGTAGAATAATGGCCCTTTGGGCTGTTCTGAGGGGTTTTGGGCCATTATTCTACCTACCCTAAACCCTAAACCCTACACCCTAAACCCTAAACCAAAACAAGCACCAAGACCATCAGATGGTAACAAAGGAAGGCTGCTCTGGTCTGGCCGAGGCTCGGCGTGATCCAGAGCGGCCACAAATTCCACAAATTCGCCTGCGACTTTTCTGTGTTGCTGCTAAAGAACTTAAACTAAGTTCCCGCAATGTGTGTGTATATATATATATAGAATAAGTAAAAGGGTTTCCCCAATATGATAACTTAAATTAAGTTCCTTGACAGCAACCCAGTTTCGAAGTGTGATCACACAAAGGGCCGTGTACAATGTAGCTGCATGGTATATAACTACTTAGGGCCCCGGGGCACACCTACAGCTACTTTCAGGCCGACGCAGCTGCCTGCAACAAGTTTTGCCTCTCCGTGCAAGGCGACTCTCTGCTAAAGAGAGGATTTTGGTAACCCCAAGCCCCCACGTCAGGAGCCTGTTAGGCATAACATAGTCGTAGGGCCCTCATCTTAAGGTGTGGGTGTACCAACATCCTCTTAGTATCCGCGCCTCCCCACCAATGAGAGACGAAAACGTCAACGGCCTTTTGGGTGAACAGCTCAACATAGGAGCCTCTCAGGCCCAGTTTGACCGAGCGGGTTAGGGTTTAGGGTTTTAGGGTTTCGGGGCTTAGGGTTATGGGGTTTAGGGCTTTAGGGTGATTGAAACTACTTTCTTGGCTTGAGATCACCTGATAGAAATATGGAATAAATAGCAGGGTTTCCACTTGAACCAAAGTTCCTTCAAGGGAGTTATATAAGGGATTACATAGGGGACTACCATACAGGATCATAGGGGTTAGCAAGGGGGATAGTAGGAGTTTAGACTATGGCTAACATAACAGTATCGTACCTCAAGGTCCTCAACAGCAACCCAAACTAATTCAGGATCCAACCACTCCAAACTGGACTATATACCTCCCTGAATATCACCTAAGTATACCTCCCGGCGTATCCCTGTATCCCTCCTTCATATCCCTATCTCTCTCTCTCTCTCTCTCTCTCCGTCCCTATATATACATTTTTCCCTGTTCGACTCTACATATCGGCATGCAAGCAGCAAGCAGCTTACTGGTGCTGTTCAGGTGCTTAAGGAACCGTTGGGGAGCGGATGCCTGTAATAGTGTCTGTCTAGTCCCCATAAATACGCCTAGAACGGTACCTATCTTCACTCCCCCACTCCCCCTGAACCCTAAACCCTATAGTGGCAGCCATCTTCACTCCCCATCCCCGTTCAGCTGTAGTCTCCTTAGACCTATAATAAAAATATTGTATAATTCCTTAAAGTTATAGTATAATCGAAATTGGAATTAATTCCCTAGGAGACTACAGTAAGCACCAGTAAGGCAGGCAACCCTAAACCCTCAACCCTAGACCCCTAGACCCTGTTTCTTGCGCCTCTCGTGTGCTCGGTAGCAGGCTTGATGATAGCCGGCACAATGTCGTACATAGTCGGGAGCAGCATCTGCCTGTAGAATTTACCCTGCGGTTTGGGGTGTAGGATCTAGGGCTCAGGGGTAAGGATTTAGACCCTAAACCCTAAACCCTACACCCTAGCCCTAAACCCTAAAACCCTAAACCCTGTACCCTACAACCCAAACCCTAAAACTTCTAGAACACCCGGGGTTAGGGTAATGAGGCTTCAGGGTCCGGAGGTATAAAAAGCTGATGCAAAGCAAAACAAGGCAAGATTCGTACCTGGAACCCCCGCGTAGCTAAAATCATGCCACCAAAACCCTTGTTTCGAAAACAAATCACGTAAGCCATTATCCTGCATAGATTGCGAGTCCACATTGAATTGTTTAGGGTTTTCCTGGGAAGCATATGATTACCCAAAATAGTGTGACGACAATCCTGGGCGACTGGCCTTCTAGCCCTAAATCCCAAACGCATCCAGACGCTAAGCCTAAACCCGAAACCCTAAATATTGCCTCCCCCCCCCAACCTCGCAGAAGCCTTCCACTTGGCTCCAAACCCTAAACCCTAAACCCTAGAGTAGTTTCCATCTGATTTTCCATCATCCCAATATATCCACTATATATCCACTACAGTATATCCCAATATATCCCCTATATATCCGCTACAGTATATACCCTAAACCCAAACCCTAAACCCTAAACCCTAAACCCTAAACCCCAATCCTTGCCTTGCAAAGGCATTCCACTTGGGCTCTTCCAGCCAGTCTTTGTGCGCCATGTGGAGGTTCTTGAGCTGGCCCAACCTCAGCAACTCTCCGGGTTATGAGATCTTCTTCATACCTATAACCTAGGTTTTGGGTTTTGGGCTAAAGGTTTAGGGTTCAGTGTTTAGGGTTTAGGAGTTCAGGGTTAGGTTGTATCCGCCGACCTTGTGTTGGATGGTTGCCGAAGGCGGAGAGGGTGAAAACCCTCTTCCTTTCTCCCTTACAGCCCCAAAACGTGGGGGGGGTTGGGGGGGGGGGTAGGGGGGGTAT
>CAJNIZ010006173.1:0-17020 GCA_905231905.1 Symbiodinium pilosum
TTTAGGGTTTGGGGATTTGAGGGTGAGGTCGGGTTCAAGGCCTTGGATTCGGGTCTTGGGTTTAGGAAGGGGCACTTTAAAAGGATGGAAGTATGTGAGCCCTTAGCCTCTGCCAGCGGGCTTCAAGGTGCCCTTGAAAGTGCTGAGGGCTTAGGGTTTAGGGTGTAGGGTGATTTATAAGCCCCCTCCTTCCTAGGATCCCTAGTATAATCCCTATGAAGGGGAGGAGGTTTATTGATCTTTGGTCTACATTCTGTCTTACCTACATAGCAACTTCAGGATGAGGGATTTAGGGTTTAGGTTACATGAGGGGCCTGCCCTTAGAAGGGGGATTCCTGCTTGCTGGCCCTAAGGGTCCAAGGACCCAAATAATAGGGTTTTAGGGCCCAAATACCATTAATGTTATAGTATTTGGGCCCTAAAATCCCATTATTTGAGTCCTTGGACCCTTAGGGTGGAGAGGTACCTTACTTGGAGGGATTTGGGGAGGTTCGGTACTTGGGGGTGCAGGGCATTAGTATTTTATAGCCGTAGTGATGGCCCCCACCTGTATAACCATGCCTTTTGACTTCGGGGGGGTTGTACTTGCGTCATTAGCGCAATTAGAAGGAGGGTTTGCGCCTGAGCCGATAAGTAGGTACCGGTTTACAGGGGGGTTACCAGGGTTGATACGGTTTAGGCTTAGGGGTCTGGTTGGGCTTAGCATTTGCGGTTTAGGAGCCAAAGATCAGCTTCGTATCCGTACATATGCATAAGACGACCCTCAGACCCTTACGCCTTTCCGGACCCACACACCCCACACCAAGCCCTAGAGCTTAAGACCCAAGGCTTCAACCCCGAAAACCGTGAACAAGAACGAAACCCCACACCCTAAAGAAACACACACACCCAGGAGCGCTCAGAATGGTCAGCCATTTCAAGGTCATGTGGCGGCTTGTCCAGAGCCCCTTGACTTAATCTTCAGTTTTTGTTCTGGCATGGGTTTCTTACTGGTTCTTAGTAGGGAATAAGGGACTAGAATCCTCATATAATCCCTATAGAGTGCATTCTCTTATTCCCTTAAAAGAACCAGCAAGCCGTAGGGGTTTCGGCTTAGAGGCTGCAGTAAGGATCCGGATTTTGGGCCATCAGGTCTGCGAATTGTTGGCGCTGTGTGTTCGGATTTTGGATGCAGGGGTCCGGGAATGCAGGAATTAGATTTGGGGTGTTGCCTGAACCCTAAACTCCTTAATTCTAAGCCGGGATCGAGGGTCCAAGGATGGGGTGAGGTGTAGCGCTCTCGGTTCAGCATTGAAAGCGGGTCCGATTAAAGCATACAGGCATTTTCTAGAAGCCGGGGGCAGGATTGGGTTTAGGGTTTAGGGTTGCAAGTGAATGCGTCTGGCTCCGGCCTAAACCCTCTAACATGGTTTAGGGTTTGTAGGTTTTACGCTTCCCGCATAGTATTTAGCTTCCTGAAGCCCTAAACCCTTACGCCGCGTAGACGAAAACGGAGTGAGGATATGAATCACTACAACGGTCTCCATATGGGGTTTAGTGTGTAGGGTTTAGGGGAGCTACAGTCTAAACTCTTTAAGGGGGGGGGGGTAATATGGGGATTATATAGAGATATAGAGGACTACTATAGGGCTTATTAAGGGGGATACTAGGGGTTTAGACTGCAGCTCTTATCATCCCCTCCACCAGATTCGGCCTGAAACATGTTTGGAATTCATTATCCTTAAAAGGAGTTGAGGGTTGTTTAGGGTTCAGGGTTAAACCCTTCATAAAACAAACATCTAATCTTTATAGTGCCCCAAACGTACTCTAGTACAATAGTCCCATTTCCCATTCCCTAGTGCGCACGCCAGGGGTTTTGAGATAGACTAGGTAGGGCAAATCCCTAAGCCTTAGGTGGACCCCCCCCCCCACCCAGTAATGGTGACTCTACGGGATAACGGTAATCATATTAGGGTCCTCTTATATTCCTCTTAATTACGCCACTATTACAGGGTGGGGGGTCCACCGAACCTGAGCCCTAGATACCCAGGTACTATCCTAGAGTCGCCTACAGGTATTATTAGCTTTGAGCGGGTTTTGCTATACACTGGTGTTTCGTCTTCTGCTTACAGCTTTTAGCGGGTTTTGCTATACACTGGTGTTTCGTCTTCTGCTTACCCAGGATGTAGATAGCGTTTGCAGTGAGTGTTTGGGAGCTTGTCAACTTTGCCATGGGTGCGTTGGCTAACTCTAGGTAGGGTGTAGGCCAATGCAGGGATGGTACAGGGTTTGTTTAGGGTTTAGGGTCTTGAAAGCAAACTCAACCCTAAACCCCAAGCCATATGAACTTGGACCGCCCTGCACTTGCCGAACCTGCCTAAGCCCTATGAACCCAAGAACTATACGTAGTTCACAAAACAGGCCTATGTAATGCTTGCAGGTTTAGATTTTATAAGCAAAGGGAGACAACCCTAAACCCTAACCCTGAACCCAGACCCCTGTAATTTCTTGAAAGAACCCAGCACAGGTCTTCTCACAGCCGGGCAAACTATGCTGTCGACGACTGCGCTGATCATGCTCCTTGATGGCGGTTTAGGGTTTAGGGCTCCTTGATCTGGTTTTATGAGCTAGGCTAAACTCCTTCAAGGGGATTATATAAGGGATCATATAGGGGACTACTACAGGGGTTATTTAGGGGGGATACTAGGAGTTTAGACTATAGCTCATATAATGTAGAGCCGTGATTAATAACCCCCCTCTTAATTAATAGAGAGTATATTAGGGATGCAATGCAGCAACTCCGTGTACTCCACTTTTTAGGGCCTCTGTTTGCCACCAGCACGGTTTAGGTTTAGGGTTACGGGTTTGGCTGTGTACGAACCAGCTCTTGGTAATATCTTGCGAGCTCGACTTCTGTCCCTCATGTCGACCACTCAGCTCTTTCATCTTCCCATTTGGGATCTTCAGTCCCTAGTAGAGCTTAAACATCATCAGCACCAAATTCATGGACCAGTCACTCTCACACTCTGGTCCCTGCAGTATTTGGCTTTCGCACTCCGCCAGGTGGTCATATATATATATATGTATATATATATATATGTCTTGGGTACTCCCTTGTCCACTCTACTTACATGGGCCCACACGGTATGGCTCCATTGCCAAGCCACAGCTGTCCTCCACTAGGAAAAAGTGGAAAGAAGTGCTCCCGCAATGGGGTCTGTGTTCAAGTACGCCTTTACAGGGTTTGAGCAGTGCTCTCCTTTCTTTCAAAGGCCGGCGGAATCACAGCTATTCTGACCCTATAGCAGCTAAAGCACACGCCGGCTTCGATAATCCGGATACATGTTCCGTCTCTGGACAGCTGGATGATGCGTATCATCCGCTGTTCCGATGCCCTAGATTACAGAATCTACAGATTCACCTGGACTTCCAAGACCTCTGTGCACAATTGGGGCAGGCGTCACTTATGGCTAGATCGCCTTCAGTGATTGTGCCGGCTAAGACTATCCCAGTCAGTGCTGCCGACCTGCCTGGCCACCAGTCTCCCGCGTTGAAGACATACACATTTGTACGGATAAAGTCCCCCTTAAATAGATAGAATATGGGGTGTAGGGGGATCTTACCATAATACACCCAAAGACATACTCTATCTACTAAAGGGGGACTATAGTTCAGATGACCCTTCAAACAGGCCTCGTTTCACTGTAGCCTCGTTTCACTGTAGCCACATGGTCCGCGGCAGCTCGGTGTCCACCTTGCCGTTGGTTCCCAGTTGCATTGGAACAATTCTACAATTATTCGGGCGAAGCTTATACAGTCCTCCTTTGCTTCCTCTTTCTGCGTCCATGCACACTTTTATTCATCGTGACAACGCGGCTCCTGAACCAGCCCTTTCGAGCCCATCTTTGGTTCGACAGACGAGACTTGATATTTGGGTTCAAATCACAACATGAACCATAGTCTAAACTCCTTAAAGGGGGGCTATATCGGGGATTATATAGGGGATTACTGTAGGAGTTATGAAGGGGGATACTAGGAGTTAAGACAATGGCTCACATGAGTGGCAGCCCCAGGCCCCAAATCGGGTTAAGGTAGTTGGGACTTTCACAACTCAAAATCAGTGGTACCATTTTGGGGGTCCCAATATTAAGGACTCCCCAAACGCCTAAATTTGGCCCATAAGGGCATTATTCTACATACTTTTAGACTTCAGGTATGGTATTCTGGGGGTCTATATTGGGGTCGACTCCGAGCAGCCTGCCAGACCTTCTTTTAGGATTGAAGGTGCTATTATATGAGCTATAGTCTAAACTCCTTAAAGGGGAGTTATGTAAGGGATTATATAGGGGACTACTATAGGGGCTCTTAAGGGGATACTAGGAGTTTAGACTATAGCTCAGATAGATTTAGGGTTTAGGGTGCTATTGTGCAGGGGTTATATTTTGCTCTGTCACATGAGTGGCCCTCTCCCTGCCGTCAATGAGATGGCCACCACGTTCGGCTGGTCCAGTTCTATAGTCCCCTTCAGTAGATAGAATATGGCCTTGGGTATATTATGATGATAAGATCTCCATGTATCCAATATTCTCTCTACTTAGGCGGGACTAGAATTCTCCCTACTATGCTGGCCACGTCATAATGTCCCCGGCCGAGTGTCCTTCGTCAACTGCTCCTCGATACGTGCATCTCATTCACAGTGAGACCTCCGCAGGACATGCGAAACTTTCGGGGAAGTCTCATTTGAAGGCCCTCCCCTGAGTAACAAGAAATGCGACACACATCCCTGACATTTCCTCCTATTCCGCCCAATAAATCCAAAGGTGTACCACGCCCCTTGCTGCAGGACGCCCTCAACGTGTTCCATCGTACATTTAATCATCTGAAGACCGAATCTGAAATGACATCGTTTCCTTCCATCCAACTACCCAGTCTCCACCGGACCTTTGAGCAACCTGACAATCTCGTTTCCACTGAGGCTTGTTCTTCTGAACCCGTCCTTGGTCTCTCTTGCGATTCGACAACAGATCCTTCCACAACGTTCGCATTTTCTCGGTCTACCGGTCCCTTCTGCGCTCACTTCACTTCAGTTCGTTTCCCGCTGACTTCCGAGCGGAGATTCGCTAGTTCTCTACGTTTCCGTGCCCACCAACTCCTCCCGGGGATGTTGGACAGCATGAACCAGACCAAACCTTGTTTCCTCCAACAATAGAATCTACAATGTAGACCCCTGATTAATAAACCCCCTCCCCTTAGTGGGTATTAAAGTAGGGATCCTAATACAAAGGCCCTAAACCCTAAACCCTATATAAACCCTGTAAGGATCCTAAATATAAAGGCCCTCAAAAGGAGGGTGTTTATGAATCACGGGTCTACATTAGGGACCAGCCTAGAGACTTGAGACGGAAAACGTTTTGGGCATGACTTTCTGAAGAGGGTTTAGGGTTTAAGGACTAGGGTGTAGGATTGCTGGGCATCTCCTGCAACACATAGCATCAGAATTTCCTGAAGTCTGGAGACCTTATGCAGGGAGCTTACTGACAGGGATGTCTTATTGTCGGAGACCACACTGCTCCTGAAACTAAGCTCCAAAACCCGAACCGAAAACGAAACAGACCCTAGACCTAGAAACTTAGAAACCCTAAACCCTAAACCTTAAACCCTTAACCTTAAAGCCTAGACCCTAGAACCCTACCCTACAAGCTCAAGCATGTCGGTTGCAACTTGGGCCCGGAAAGCCCACCTAGGATCCCATTTTTAGGCCCAAACTGCATCTTAATTACCTAGGCCTCAAAAGTAGGTAAAATAATAGGGCGACCCCAATCTAGATCCCAAAATACCATACCTGAACTTTTGGGCTATTCTTAGTGATTTTGGGCTGTTATTATGTCTCCTACTTTTGAGGTTCAGGTAGGCACTTGCACCTTGGGGCTCAAGCCTTAAATCCGAAACCTGACACAAGCCCCAAACCTCAAATCCTGAACTCCGCCACAGGCTGGCGCTCTTCATCTTCGGATGTGTGGCTGTGGAGCTCATCACTCAAGATGTAGACTTGAATGCCACGGAAGACACTGGACCTTTTGGAGAACGCATTTCGGGTTCAGGATTCAGGGTGTGGGGTTTTACGGTTTAGGGTTTAGGATTCAGGGTTTGAGAAATAAGGTGCTGGGCTCCCTCCGCCAGACGACGTTCAATTCTTGAGGCTGGGTTTAGGGGTTTATTAATGTAGTAGCCTACTGTAGATGATTGCCAAGATTCTGGCTTTAGATTCCTGATATAACTTTGCCAATCATGACATTGGGTAAGTCAGACCACGTCTTGTTGGGTTTAGGGTTTATTGAGGTAGCAGCCTAAATGATTACCAAGATTATGGCCCTGGATTCCTGATCTAATCATGACATAGGGTAACTCAAATCTAGTCAGTTGTGATGCAGAACTGTTATCGAAAGCCGACCGTGCACGTCAAGGATGATTTCGGCATTTCCAGGATCAAACAACCCAAAGGGTCCATGTACCCAATAGTTAGGTACTTGGGTTTTGGGTAATAGTAATCATAGTACTGGTTTTGCCATATTTTTTAACACCCTTGTGATGACATGTGGGAATTTCCCAAAATTAGGGGTACTTTTTTGGGGGGTCCCTATATTAAGGATTATAGTATGGGGGTCTATATTGGGGTGCCCCTATTTTGGGAAACTACCATGTATTGATAAAGACATAAATCTTCAATAGCCGGACATGTCTCCAATCACGGAGTGCCTGGTCTTGATTGTGACATGATGGTTTATTATGCGGTAGATGCCAGATTGTTTTTCCAGAGCAATCGAGTCTTTGAGTCTCACCGAGCAAGTGTCGCACTAAACAGAGCCGTATGCACCGCTATTCCTTTGAATGCATAGCAAAGGAAATATCCATTTCCAAGATGGAACCCTCGTCAGTAGAACATTTGCGGCAACTTACGTGGGCAATCAAATCAACAGAGAAGCTAACATTCGACATGAGATCTTCAATAAAGTGCAACAAGTGCGGCGTACTTGGTCGAAACTCTATCCGCACAACAGCTGACAGCAAGAGGTGGAAGCTACTTGTTGATGATGCCATTGGTCGAAGCAAGCTCCTATATGGGTTGGAAATTGTACACTTGACTACATCAACTTAGAGCCTTTTGTTGAGAGGAATTCGAAAGATCTTAAATTAAGCTCCTACCCTCACAGACCGCACAAACACCAACCGAAAGCTTCTTGAAGAGGCGACCCCCATTGATTTTCCAAGCCCTGGGGACAATAGGACAATCATGTTATTCAGGGAATTTCATGATGCAAGACGTGTTAAGTTGCTCGGTCATATCCTTCGGAGCTCGAATGACGATCTTTATAAGCTGGCCAGTTCAAAACTAATCCACAATGATTGCAAAGCTTGCGGATTAGAAGGATTGCGGACTAGAAGCGAAAACAGAAGTTATCGGCCGGCTCAAAGACGCTTTTCCCAGCCAACTCAAAAACTCTCCTTGCAATTCAAAAAAAGCATGCAACAATGCAGAGGAGATTAGCATGGCCTCTCACGAATGTATGCCCCATACAGTGTTCATGTCATTTGCTTTGGGTCGCATCGCTTAAGTTCAGCGGCCCTAAGCAACGCACAGCGTAGCTAAGCAACGCAGCTGGTTCCGCATCGTTCAGCAACGCTGCGCATCGCTTAGGTCCACCGGCCCGAAGCAATGCGGCCTCAACTGGCCCATGTGGAATGAACGTTTAAAGTCATAATCTAATGAGCTCCGCTCCGGAAACTACCCCAGGGTTCCAGGCTGCACAATTAGCAGGAGCGGAGGTTTGCAATTCCTCCAGTGGCAGCAAACTACATGTTTCTTAGTTCGGATTAGGTAGGAAATGCGGATTCCAAGGATTATGGTTTCAAATTACGTTTACCAGGATTACGGATTAGGATTAGCTCCGAAAATTTTTGAAGAGGCCAGATAAGACAAGTGTCATTCCTACCGCATAGCGCTTTCAGAAAAAACTATGGAAAGAAGCGAATATGGAAAGCCCGGCAAAGCTGGCTATACCAGGCAAAGAAGCTTTCTTAGAAAGAGGCGTTTTGCCGTTTAAACTATGAAGAGACACCGGTCCAAGATAAAATCATTTATGCAGCCAGCAGTGTCCGACAACTTTAAAACGCCTTTTAGGGTAAGCCTCCTGTCTTGCTGCACCAACGCTGCGTCATACATCGACAGACAATCAGTTTGCAGTATTTCAAGGGGAAAACTGAAGTCAATAAGAAAATGGGTAAGAATTCAGGCTTCCGCTCTAAACCCTCCATAAACCCAGTTCCCGTTTGATTTCCATGTTCTTTCCAATGAAATTCTACACTAATGGTAACCATCTAAGACGTAAATACATCCAAGGCCCTACAAACCCTGATCCCCGGGTGCTAAGTTTGAAGCTTAGGTTGAAGTTGAGGGCTCAGGCCTCGTAGCAGTGCTCTTGGCTGGGTGTATCACCGTTCTCCAATAAGCTGGCGCTACAGGTGCAGGTAGCTAAAAGGCATCTAATTTGGGACCACATGCGTACAACATCAGCGGCTGTGATGGTAGTAGTACTCTTAGTGATGCTTGGGACTTTGGCTTTGCAAATTTGGCCTACCCTCAAAACTCTGCAGACTTTTGAAGCCTCACATATTTTGTGTCCCTGACCTGGCGGTCGACGCGCCATAACAAACACATCCCTGAGCCAAGGGACCTTTGTCCTGCGTGCATGTGGGCTGCAAACCTGTTATGCAATAAAGAACATCATGAGGTCCGCACTTTGTCAAAAAACTTCATGTACCTTTCATGCAGACCTGAGGCCGCGGCTTAGCGAACATTTGAAAGTGTCACCAGCAGCCTAGTAGCATGGCAACGCTCCTGCCAGACAGAGCCCGGTGAACGGCTATGTTGGTGAGATCACAACTCGAACGCAGTTGCCGTCTGTCTTGCGTTACGCGGAATTCGATGGCCAAAGGCGCTGACAGCTAAACGTGCCAACGTGCTTGGGGACTCGTTTAATCCTGTGCTTTGTCCATAAACCTAGAGGCCGTTTCGGTATTTCGGGGGTGCAATTAAAATGTCATGTTGTTCTGTCCATTATCCGCAGAGAGTGAACGAACGGATATGGTTTTAAAGGGCTGAAGGTTCAGCAGAATGCCATGTCCTGCGCAGCATGAAGCTGCAAGTAGGTAAAGCAATTCTCGGCCGTCGCCGCGTTGGACATGTGCTTGGCTGCTTTGTGAAAAAAGGACAAGCCCCCGCATCTTCCAAATTTCGACCTCATACACATCAGGAAACATCACGTTGCTACAATCTTGGAAGTTGCTGTCCTCAGGTCCTACGTGCGTCCCTTCAATACCCCCCGCAAAAGCTATTGCACCGATTGTCTCGACTTGATCAATCCAGAACCGTAAGCCTTGAACCCGAAACTCCCCCGAAACTCCAAACTCCGAATCTCCGAGGAGACTCGTGAGATCATCCGATCCCGTTTTCCCAACTTGTTCACGTCCATCTTGACTTTGCTCCAGCTTTTTGGAAGGATTTGGTTTCGGGGCCTGGGTTTTGTGGACGGAGCAGTCCATGACTTAAAGGTTTAGGAGGTTGGTACTTTTGTGCGCAAATTTGCGATAGGGCTGGGGCTTGTACGGGGCGCGGATGTCCCATTTCCGAGAACTTGGAAGTTGTGAGGGTTCTGTCCCTTTTGACAGAACAACAATAGGTATGAGATTCTGGAGGTTTCGGAGGAAGGGGGCGTCTAAGGTAATTTTTGAAATGCTTTGCACGGTAGCTGTAGCACTTGACATATAGGGTAATTTTGAAATCATCTGCACCGTAGCTGTACTCTTGACATGGCTGTTCCTTCGGGTGACCCATGTCAGCACAACCACAATCTGGGGCCCCACTCAGAATCACGGAGCTTTGTTGCTTTGGCTGCCAAAGGAGAATTATGAAATTATTCGGGACATTCATACCGACTAGTTCTCAGTGTTCTCAAGGTTTCTTTTTGGGCACTGCCTATATTGTATGTTTTTTTGTGGTTCGGGTGCGTTTGGAAGAGCTCCCGAAATCCAAATCTATGGCAGAGATGGGAGCTTAGCACTGTGATTTTACAGAATCCTGACTTTTGTAACTCCCGTATAATCTTTAGTGCCCTTGAGGGCCTTATTGCGAACAAAATAGCTTGTTAGCTTTTGATGACATAGCTCCCCATATTGTATATTGTATACAAAGTCCTGCGACTTTGTTTTCGCAACAGACTGTTCAAGGCCTAAGAATCCCCCAACCTTGAACCCAAAACGCGCAGCTTTGGGTTGAAAAGTCGTGACAGCTCATGGCGCAGGCCTTCCAGTGCCTAATCCATCTTCTTGGTTGTAGAAATGTTGCGCCACGTTAAGCCCCAGAGACCCTGGAAATTTCTGTGTCCAAAGGTCCTGGCATAGGCCCCTGACAAAACCCCCCTAACTGTTTCCTGCGTCCGGACCAGGGCCAATTGATTTTAGAAGGTACATAACAGGTACATAGGGACACCAGGACTAAGGAAGGGCCCATACTAGGGGCGCATATTTTTTTGAAAAAAGTATTTCAGGGACCCTAGGTGGTGCAAAGTCTCCCCATCAACAGCAACCCTGAACCCAGAGCCGACCTGAAGCCGTAAACCTGTAACGGTTACCGTAAACCTTTTAACTATGCTCCTGCAGGGTCCAAGTGCCGAAATGATAGGGCTTTTGTCCCGAATATGACTTTGAAGTCTGGAGTATTTGAAGCTCTGATATTTTGGTATTTGGACCCGTTAGATTCCCAGGTTTGTGACCCAAGATTCAATTGCAGCAGTCTACTACCCCCTGATTGTGCAGAAACCTTGGCTGAGCCTGGGCCTAGGGTTTGAGGTTTCGGGTTTGGAGTTTAGGGCTTAAGCCTTTGGGCTTAGGGTTTAGGGTTGCCAAATCCAAACATGATCCCCTTTTTACGGAGATACGAGGGTATTATAGAGTGGGTACATCGGGATACATGGGGATGTATAAGGACGTATGGGATTCCCGCTTTAGGGGCGCAGGGTTGTCCCGCCCAGATTAATAAGATGAATCCCCAGAAAAGGTTCCATCCAAACAAAAGTACAAAGGCACCCTGGTTTAGCTTACTGGTTGTTAGCAGGGAGTAAACCCTGTACAATCCCTCCCTAAACCCTAAATCCTAAATACTATATTACCTTATTCTCTAGTAAGCACCGTTCAGAACATGAATCATCTGTGGCTGGAAGCCTAGCCCAAAAATCCTCTTCATCTGGACCCATCCCTAAACCCTAACCAAAACCCCCCCTAAACCTAGCAGTCAAGTCCTGGGTTCAAGGTGTTGTGGTTTTGTGGTTTAGGGCTTAAGGTTTTGTGTGTTTAGAGTTGTTTCCTTCTAGCCTATGGGGTCAGCTGTTTTTGTCAACGACTTTCAAGACACGAGCTTCTCACAAAAGAAGGGTCTCTTTGAGCATCCGCGGTTTAGGGTTTAAGGGTTTAGGACTGTATCAGAAAAGGAAGGAAGGCGGCATGCGTCTGAAGACCGGGGTGTCTATCTTCCACCAACGCACTATGAAACCTTCATAGGGAGTTATAGAGGTGATTAGTATCGGGGTTATGAAGCGGGATACTAGGAGTTTAGACCATAGCGCATTGGGGACCTCGGAAGATCTGTCATGTCAACCGATCTAACCTCGAGGACATGAGATACAAACATGCGACCCCCAAACCTGCAGCTCAACCCCCGAACCCCAAGCCCTACAAAGCTCAGCCACATACAGTTTGAGTGCCTAATCCCTAAACCCTTGCTATATGGGTATTGGTCTAAATTCCCTATAATACGGGGTCCTATATTTGGGTTCCCAATATAATACGGGGCCCTATATTAATTTCCCCCATTTTGGGAACAGTAATTTAGGTAAACTGCCATATACTTACGGTTTGAGTGCTTAGTCCCTAAACGCTAAACCCTAAGCCCTAAACCCCTAACTCCAACCCTAAACCCTAAACCCCTAACTCCAACCCTAAACCCCTAACCCTAAACCCTAAACCCTATAACCCCTTGCTATATACTAATGACATCCTGCATCTTACTAGCCTGCTTGCAGTTGAACCAGGTTAGGGTTTAGGGTTTAGGGTTGAGGTTTTAGGGTTTAGGGTTTAAGGTTTAGGGTTTAGGGTTTAGGGATGGCATCCGATCTATAGGGGCCCTTCAACCCTAAAACCCCAAATCCTCAACCCGAAACCCTACTAGAACCTATTCCTGGTGAGTCAGGCATTGGGCATCCTAGATTCGGTATGTCGTGGGCCCTTAGTTTGGGCCCCTACCTGTTTCCCTTGTCCTAGCTATGAGGCCTTCTTAAGTTGGGTTTGTGGAACTGTATATGAGTTCAAGCTAAAATTAGGTTGGGGGACCTATAGGGGGACGTATAGGAGGTTTGTGAGGGTTTTAGGGAGGACCTTTAGGCAATATGATGTAAGTTTAGTTAAAAGGATCCTATGGTATAGGCATAGGTATAAAGGTACCCCAGGATTACGGGCCCATGCTAGGGCCCCATACTTCCGACCTTAAAGCCATGAACAAGTCTGCGATTGTACAGGTATGCTTTGTCGCAGTCCGCCCTTTTGGATTGAGTTGGTTCAGGGTTTGGGGTTTCGGGTGTGCGGGGACCCCCTCGCATTCGACAGATACACTCGTGTAGCGGTGTGCCCAGACGCAGAATGACCCTTTGAAACTGTAGGCTCTGAAGCCCAACAACAATTGGAACAAACTCCATTCGGGTTTAGGGTTCTAGGGTTTAGAGTTTTTGGGTTGGGTTTCAGGCTTTAGCTTTTAGGTACTTTAAACAGCAGTTATGCTCCAGACACTGGCTCAAACCTTTCAAAGCCCTGAGGACCTTATTGTAGAGTCCCCCTTAAGTAGATAGCCTATGGAACTGCCTAGTATCATAATGACATGCCCATACTCTATCTACTTCAGGGGGATCATAACCCACCTTCTAGAGAAAAGGGAAAGTCCTGAGCCTGCAAAGCACCAAGCTCCAAGTTTTTCTTTTAGCCACCATCCTGCCATAAGGGCCCAAGCGCTCAAAGTATTCAAGCAGTGAAACTTCAGATACCGAATACTATGATCATTCTGGGCCTTGGCATCCCAAGCGCTAAGCCCTCAACTCGAGACTCTCTGAACCCCAAACCCTCAACCCCTAAACGATAAACCTGATCGCTTATTATCTCAGGATTCTATACTTCGCTCTGATTCTTTTGCTGGTCTCCATTGGCTTAATGAACTTGGTGACTACTCAGCAGAAAGACATGCTGGGGGCACACACGGCTGAGGGTGCGAGGTTGAGGGTTTAGGGTTGAGTGTTCAGCGGCTTACAGCTTCAGAGCTAGCATTTAGGGTTTACAGGATTACTCTTAAGTTTGTTTCAATGTTCATTATGCCTTTCTTGGTCCAAGAAAATCTTATAAATCAATTAAGTTTTTCATGCAAGCCTATACTTGTTCAGAGCTTACAGGAGATAGATGATCATTGAGCCGTGCTCGATACGGAAAATCATTAAAGGAGTATAGCCCCCCTTAAGTACATAGAATATGGGGTATATGGGGATCTTATTACAATATACCCATAGTCACATTCTATCTACTTAAAGGGGACTATACCCTAAACCCTAAACCCTATATTATATCTACTTAAGGGGGGGCTATATACACCCTAAACCTTAAACCTTAAAACCCCAAATGCCATTAAAGAAGTAAGTATTGAGGACATGTTGCTGAAGTTGTGCTTGGCTCTTTGCCTCAGGACGTACACAGAGCAGCAGCTTTCATGGAGATACTATAATATGTGTATATAACTATAACTAATGGTTTAGGCTTTAGGGTTTAGTGTTTAGGGTTTAGTGTTTAGGGTTTTCGGGTTTAGGGTTTTCGGGTTTAGGGTTTTAGGGTTTAGGGTTTTAGGGGTTTAGGGTGTAGGGTTATAGCTCTCACTCTAAAGTAAAACTACATCTTCTGTCTGGGTGTATTATGTTATTAGAAGAATGTAGCCTCACTTGGTTCAACCACCAACAAAAACCATTCAAATGACTAATGACCGTCCGACAATTGAGTGAAACATCTCAGGTTCTGATTCTGACATTTTTCGGGAGTACATGCTTTGTTGAGGTGTCTTGCAGCTCTAAACTGCTTGGGGACTCACCAGGGCAGTTTGATCTTTTGAACTTCCCGGACTTCCCCCCTGATCTGGGCAACATTCCTGGATGAAAGTTACATGTTTGAAGAAAAAGCCGCTGCCGTTGGTCCCTCAAGCCCCTAAACCTAAACCATCCTGAACCCTAATTTTCGGGGGACACCGTACAGAAACCCTAAACCCTAAACCCTACAAGACCAGCTACAAAAAGGACATGCCAAGTCCAGATGAGCTCTCCCGAAACCCTAGCTTCCATGGTCCAATCCCAACTAGCCTGAAACCCTAAACTGTTTAGGGTTTAGGGTTCCGGGCATAGGGTTTAGGGTTTAGGAAATAGCAAGTAAGGCCTCAAACTCTAAGTGGGGGGTTCCCAAAATTAGGGGTACCTTCTTAGGGATCCTTATAATAAGGACTATAGTTTATTGAAGTCCATATTGGGGTTCCCCTATTTTGGGAAAGTACCAAGTAAGGTAACGGCTGTGCTCGTAGAGAATGCCTTGGAGAACGCCGCGGTGGAAGCGGAAGCCGAACGTCTCCAGCTGAAGCAAAAGATCAAGGCTAGGGCTCACAGTGGGATTTTAAGGTTTAGGATTTTAAGGTTTAGGGTTTTAAGGTTTAGGGGTTTTCAGGTTTAGGGTTAAAAGTTTCAGGTTTAGGGTTAAACATTTTAAGGTTTATGGTTTTAACAGGGTTTAGTGCCGACCTGGACCCCCAAAGTAGGTAAGATTATGATCTGTTGGTTTCGCAGAGAGCCCTGGAAGCTAATGGCTGTAACACAAGGGCTATAGCCTTAACTCCGAGTATCCCCCTTAATACACCCTATAATACCCCCCCTATATCATCCCATACATAACCCACGTTGAGCAGTTTGGACTGTAGCTCATGCGGCTTGCGGTTTAGGGTACTAGCTTGGCATATGTGAGTTGCGTGAGGATTGTTAAAGTGTTCTCCATTCCGAACCCTAATCCAAATATCATAACTCAAGTTTGAGGGTTTAAGGTTCCGAGCATCATACAGATTTTGGGCTGCTGGGATTCTCTAAGGATCCAGATTCGCAAATACCATATTCTAAACGGCTCTGGTTACCTAAGCTGTGATATTGGGGATTTTCCACTGCTGGGTTTAGGGTCTAGGGTTTTGCTTCCAATTTGACTCCAGGCTTTAGAGTTCAGAGTTTAGGGCTTAGGGGCCAGCGTTCACTGTACTAGAATTTCCAAGGGCTTAGGGCATGTAGGGTGGTGCAAGACTTCCTCCATCAACCGTAGTGCTTCAACCATCGTCGAATTCGGACCTTCATGTGGAGACTTGTCAGAGGGCACCCTTAGGGGCGGATACCTTCGGACTCCCAAAGTATTGAGATTTAGAGTTTAAGCTACCCAGAGGGTCCATGTACCCAATAATAAGGTACTTGGGTTTGGGGTAATAGTAATTATAGTACAGGTTTTGGGCATGTATCTGCTTATTAGTTAGTTGGACCCTTAGGGTTAGGGTTTAGGGTTTGGTATTCTATGAGTTCCTGTCTAAGGACTGTTGGAGGGACCCCTAAGAGGGACCCTTGTAGCTTATGGGGATTAATATGGGGACATCCTAGGGATATAGGGGTTATATACTGACTATATAAGGGTCTATATATGGTAATGGGATTAAGGGTCCCTATTAGGGGTCCCTCCTAAAGTCCCTAGATCCTGGTAAGGGTTCAACATGGGTGCTTATGAAAAGCTGCCATGTAGCATCTTCAGAGCTACCTGGATAGCAACATTCCAGGTTTAGGGTTTAGGGTTTAGGGGTTTAGGGGTTTAGGGCTTAGGGTTTAGGGTTTTTTGGTTAAGAGTTTCTAGCACCAGAGAAGGAAATCCGTTCGATTACAAGATTTGGGTCCCTCTGACAAGCCCAAAGCCCTCAAACCCTGATCCCTTACTACCAAAATCCCTGCAAAATACGTCCCCATACCCGGTCCCTGAACCCTAAACCACAGGCCCTACGATCGGATAGAACCAAAAAACTAAACCCTAAACCCTAAATGAACATCCCAAAGCTCCAACCCTGAAACCCGCACCGTCAGGGGGCTTTGCCGCTGCTGCTCGAGACTTTCGACCGTTTGGACGAGGATGGCAGCTGCTTATGCATCGTTTCAGCACACCTTTTGAGCTATAGTCTAAATTTCTTACATGGGGTTTAGGCTTTGGGTTTAGGGTTTAGGGTGATTATGTAAGGCGTTATACAGGAGATTCTTATAGGGGTTACCAAGGGGGATAGTAGGAGTTTAGACTATAGCTCTTTTGATCGAAGCGTATACGCTTAGAGTTCAGAGTCAGTGGGTTTGTATCAGTTCGAGTCTAGTTCAGCGTTCCCAGGTTAATAGCCTCTTAGAGTTCATGGGTTGGGCTTTAACGATCCAGGAGAGTAGAGTTTGAGCTTTATGGCTTGTAGGCTCACGGGGTGACGGTCAAGGGATCCGGGTTTAGGGTAGAGGGTCTCAATCGGATGGAGTAGATTTTGTGCGACGTGAAATGGTGCAAGTTCTCATGCATCCTCACAAACCAAAAGGCTTCTGGAATATCATTGGCTTCAGGGTCCAGGGTTTAGGTGGTAAAAAGAGTTAAACACATGATGAGTGAGTATAACTATATGACCTTCGAACCCGCGTGCCTACAAACCCTAAAATTCAAACCCTTTCGCCCTAAACCTAATCCTATAGGGTCAGATTAATACAAAGGATCACATTTAAAGAGTTTTTTGGAAAAGTTAGCTGTCCAAGACTAATTTCAATTAGGCGGGATTTCGTATGGGGAAAAGAGACCAGATTTAAAGAAATTTTCTGGG
>CAJNIZ010006174.1:4043-18092 GCA_905231905.1 Symbiodinium pilosum
CTTGTTTAATAAGATTTCTTAACACAAAGCTGGGCCGTACACAGACATATGTATATATATATGCGCTTCAGTAAAGCCTACTTACCGGCCCAACAAGTGACAACTGCTGGGGGAGGCCTATAGGGTTCCGGGTTTAGGGTTTTCGGCTTGGGGTTTAGGGTGTGGGATTTAGGAGTTGTGGGTTTGGGTTTAGAGTTTTGGGATTAGGGTTTCTCTTTCCCAGCACGCCGTTTTTCCTCCAGACAAAATCACTGAGCCCTGCATAAGGGGGTTGTCAAAAATCTGGGTCCTTTTCAGGGGGTGCCCTAACCAATAGGGGCCATATCATAATGGTGACCCGGACTTTGACAACTTACCATCAACTCAGTCTCAAGGCCGTTTCTGCAGCAAATGGCACCTTTATGATAACCTTCAAGTAATTCCACTATCTTTTCGAATCTGTGCAACAAAGCGCATTGTGTGAGGATCTCCGATAAATCCCTTGCCTTGATACAGCGGGGCAACTGTGATTTGTCAGGGCGTTGGGTGGACAACCCCACCACCCCCTACACCCTAAACCCCACACCCTAAACCCCAAACCCTAAACCCTAAGCCCTAAGCGGGGGGTAGGGGATCAAGCCATGTGGCTTCTGACTGACGAGGCTAGCTTCCAGGTGAGGCCGTCGTCGGCTACCGAGGATGTGATGGGAGCATTGGGTTTGCGGGTTTGGGGTTTAAGGTTTAGGGTTTTGGGGTTTGGGGCTGTCTAAGGTTGAAACACCTTAAGGGTCGCTAGAATTCCCCTAAGAGGGCCGAGGGGCCCATATCAAGGGCCCATACTTCTAACCTTAGAGGTTGAGGTTGAGGTTTAGCGGTTCATTTTTGTCGTTTGGGGACAAATGATCCAGCTAAATACAAACTTTGAACTTTGTTATTTCTAAAGGACACCGCCTGATGCGTGGGGGCATTCCGCGGGATTATTTGGAGCGGCAGGTGACACCGTGCCGGATGTTCGAAGTGGTCATTAGTATACGGCACAGGCTGGTATCTTCAAGTAGTTTTTAGTCAGGTCATGATTCCAAATATCCGTCACTTCCCATTGCATCTGTTCAGTTGGAAATCAGGGCATGAGGGCTTAGGTAAGCTGACGCTGGACACTATACTTGACTAATGAGGAAGCCCGTCTCTCCTGGACTCTTTGAAGCTCCGGCCCATCCTTCAGCCCACGTTAAATCCTAAGTGAAGCCCCTGATGTTAATGGACCCAATGGAGCCGTTGATGCTGTGGATTGCGCAAACCCTGCACGAAACAAAAGCCCCGCTTATGTTGCATGTCCGAGGCACGAGGTTCTGGCATCCGCAGCCCAACCCTAGACCCTAGGAGCGTCATGAGCGGTTAGTGCCGAAGCGGCCATCGACGCGGCCATCGACGCGGCGATCGACGAGTCAAATTCTCGAGGTGCCGCAGAAATTGTTGACTTCTGGATGAAGGGCGGGGGATGCTTACGCGGTTCATTTGGTTTTGGACGTAGGCTAGGGTTCTGGGTTGCAAGCTTAAGGTCAAATTTTTCGGTTTGTGAGAAGTTTATGGTAAGTGTTGCTCACATTTTGCTCCTTTTCTGGTAACCCCTTTTAAGAACCCAAGATGCCAGTGCCCAAAATAGCCGTAGTCTAAGTCCCTTTTGGCCGGGATCTGCTTTTTGGGACGTATATTCCCAATGGCCCCTCCTTTCAAAGGAACCGGTAGAACGAACCCAAACCCTACAGGGGCCCTATATAAACCCCTAAACCCTAAACCCCTAAACCCTGAAACCCTAAACCCTAAACCCCTTTAAAAGGACCTTCACAAAAAAAAAGAAAGAAAAAACTACGTGAGTGGTTGAAAGGCCGAGCCACAGCGCCCGGATGTGGAGCGACCCGCGAAGCGGCAGGAGCGTGGCCAAGACACTCGGGCAACCTTCGGGTTTTGGGTTTTGGGTTTAGGATTTGGGGTTTAGGATTTTGGGTTTTGGGGTTAGGGTTTAGGGTTTTGGGTTTAGGGATATAGGGCTTTGGAGGTCTTAGAGCTGAGGAGTTAAGGTTAAACATGTCAAGGGTTTGGGGTTCAGGGTGCATGATGTTTTTTGGTTTAGGATTTAGGGTCCAGGTTTCCAATTTATAGATTTGGAAATTTGAGCATTGCGGTGCAGCCCAAGTAAGACCATGGAGACACAAATGGACAATGACAAGGACTCTGGGCCTTATAAAAGACATATTTTATCTGATGTTCGGGGCTTACGATGTTGCTTCAAGATGTTGAATGTCCCTAGGGATCCATGTACACAAATATTACCTGCATTGGGTCCTAAAGTCTGTAAATATTACCTACATTGGGCTATTTGGATCCCTAGGGTGTTGTTTTCTTTTTCAGCAGGTTTCAGGTTTGAGGATAAGGGTTTAAGGGTTTAGGGTTCGACGGTTCTGGGCTTTGGGTTTGAAGGCTTAGGGTTTAGAGCCTTGCAATCATGAGATCTCGGGTCGTTGTGGTAATCTTTTGTTCTTCATCTGCCGCAGGTACCTTAACCCGAAACTTGCCAACTTGCACCAACGCACCCTGATCTTACTTCCGGTTAGCCAGGAATTCAGGAATAGATCCTTATTGTGACATGCCCCGTGTAATCCCCAAGAATAATTTGGAATGGAACTTTTTGATAATTAGTCCCTATGTAATCCCCAATAATTTCGTAGTTTCCAGTTCGCTTCTTCATATCTTGCTAATCAGAGGTAAAAAAACTCTAAACCCTAAACCCAATCTTAAGCAGCATCCCTGCGGTCAGCAACTATTTCCCGAATCTCGACATTCCATTATTTCCGGGAGCCCTTACGGCTTAGGGTGAACCTGCAATAAAGTTCTATTTTGTGGGTTTGGCATGTTGTGTGGTCAGCACCTATAGCGGAATCTCCGTAACGGTGTTACATTGGAGGATCTAGGTACTTCATGCTTGTATGCCTGTCTGCGCCTGATCCTGGGCAAGTGGTAATCCAAGTAAGCCTCAAACCCAAATCTTTCCAAATCTTGAAGCCGCCACCCCTCAAGGATTTCGACTCGAAGCCGATAGACCGCAAACCATAGATTGCACATTGTTCCCCTACACAGCGCAAACCATATAAATCCCTCAACCTTTAAACCCTAGATAGTAGTTTCCATTTTGTTTTCCATTTTTCCCTATTTTACCCCAATATATATTATAGCAGTTTCCACTCTTTTTCCAGTATTTCTAGACCCCACCCGAGGCCACTTCTGCGCTTGTGCACCACCTGACCGTGCCGTTCTCCGAGGAGGAGGTGGCTGCATCCCTTCGGATCAGGGCTCATGGTTCATATGAGCTAGAGTCTAGACTCCTAAAAGGGGGGTTCTACAGGGGGTTATTATAGGGCTTATAAAGGAGGATGCTAGAAGTTTAGAATATGTCCCTATAGAAAATTAGCCCCAAAATGTGCTTCATTTCGAGTTTGGGGCTTCTCAATGGCGGAGACAGCGTCCAAACAGAAGGGATCCTGATACTGTGCATTGGGCCTCTTCTTGAAAGAAGTACTCAGATGCTGGGGATGGTTTCAGCATTGCTCTTGGTTCAGGGTTTAGGGTTTAGGATTTAGGCTTGAGGGTTTAGGGTTTAGGATTTAGGGTTGAGGCTTTAGGGTGTAGAGTTTAGCTCATCGGAGCACCTCTGGCCCCATTAGAGAGTGGAAGTCCAAGCGGGCTCAATTGGGGTTGGTATTGCTGACCAGTCCTCAGCTGCGTACGTTTCTCTGCACTTTTGTAGCAAAACACCAAGCCACCCGCACTCCAAACCCTATGTCCCCTTAATAAGTAGATAGAATATGGCTTTGGGTATATTGTAACAATATCCTCATATACCCCATATTCTATCTACATAAGGGGGACCCCTAAACCCTAAACCCTAAACGGGGCCGCGCAGTAATGCATTCCCATGGACTGTTATAGCCTGTGGAGAAAAGGTCCGATAAAAAAGAAAACACACTCTATCTACTTAAGGGGGGCTCTAAACTCCAACCCCCTTCAGCCCCGAAAACCAAACCGTGTGGTGCAGAGCCACGATCTCACGAGCTCATATAACTCGTCTCCATCCAGGGTTGAGGGTTTAGGTTTTAGGCTTCAGGGTTTAGGTTTACGGTTTAGGGTTTAGGGAACCATGACCGATATTATGGATAACGGAGAGCCAAACAGAAACGAAGATGGACAATGAAACGGAAACCGGGCGATTTTTTGGGGGTCTATATCCAGGCTTATAGGGAGAATTGCGGATACTCTTGGTCTTAGATTTCTTGTCCAGCTACAATTATGGTACAGGGTCCCTGAAGTAAACTTCAAGCATATACTGGTAACTGGTAAGTCTGTAGGCGTTCTGCATTAGGTTTACGTTTTTGGGGCGCAGGAGTTAAGGCAATAAGAAGGAGGCATGTGTTAGCTGCTCAAATTCCTGTTTCAAAATGGCCATTATGAAAGATGATCTCACCCATTTTTGCCTACAGATCCTACAGGAATGCTAAATAATCCACCCAGAGGACCCTGAGATCAACCCACACATAATCCCAGTTTCCGCGTCATCTTCCATTCTCTTTTCTATTTGATTGTCCATTATTGTGGAAAAGGTGTCCTTGTATACATATACCCTAAACCCTAAACCCTAAACCCTATATATCCCTGTGTAACTCTCGTAGAACCCTGCAGAGCAAAATCCCGAGGATGCACGAAGAGTAGCTTCATTTACAGAACCCGTACTTCTGTATTTCTTAGCTAGTAGCAGGAGCTTTGTAGCACTGACCCTCCGAAACGCAAACCGCAATACACATTGCGGTTGTTATAAGTCCTAATTCTAATGTGGAGGTTGAGGGGTACCAAAGCCCTCTCTTTACAGTCTGTGGCATTTTCTTCTGGAAGTGCCAAGAGCCAGTTCATAAGGATTGTCCCAGACCCTGAATCAAAGTGTACCAAAAAGTAGATTGAGGGATTAAGTGGGAAGGAGGTTGCACGCTTCCTCACACGGATGGCCGAGACATCGGTTCACCAATTAGAGGCTTAAGAGAACCGATGTCAAAAAGAATCCGTGCCATAGGTACCAGGGTCGCCCAGAGCCTTGATCCCCATCCCTAACAAATCCTGAGCAAAACGTCAAGTCTGCCTTTGCATCCCTAAACCCTAAACCCTAAACCCTAAACCCTACCTTTGCATAGTCTACTTGGGGCTCTGCGTACGTTGGCATATGGCTATGCTTTCCCAAGCAGAGCCGGTCCTCATAGAGAATTGTCATTTTGGGACACCTTTCGCCGTCTAACATCCCCGTCACATGAGTTACGGATCAAAGTTAGGTTGGGGGGGACCTTTAGGGGAATAGGGTTTTAGTGGGGACCTCTTGAGGAATATACTAGGACTTTAGTCCAGGGCTCACATGATATCATCTCGACTTCGTAGCCTTCAAGGCATAACTACATCCAAAGAAGCCGTCGTTCTGATACATGTCCAGGTATAGTACACATGCTGAGAAACATCATGTGGTAGTTCAACCTTAGAACGGACGTTGCAACAGTCGATGTGACGTTTTTTTGGGAGTCTTGCTTGCCAAGTACTCCACATTAACATGAGAAGGCGCGCCGGTCGCGTGAGAGCTCTGCTGAGCGCGATGCCGCTCCTCACCTCGCTACTCTTCTTATGTTCCTTCGTATGGGATGCTACTTAGAGGCTCAGGGAATTTAGAAAGCGGGTTATACAAGGGGATAGAACTAGGCCAACCCCAGTTAGGGAACTTACACACCTACTTATAACTAATAACCTATCAAAAAGTTCCCTGAGCCTTCAAGTAGTCTTCTCTGACTTCATGCAGTGTGATGCGTTTCTGAGCTCTTAGCAGGCTTGTCCCTCCGGGTTTAGTAGTTCGGCGGTGTACGGAGGAAGAGGTTTTCTCGCAGGTGCTGTCAGGTTTGTGGTTCAGGTTGCAGGCTCCGTGGGTTCAGGTTCAGAGTGTTGCCAGTTACGCTACAGTCTAACCTCCTAGCATCCCCCTTAATAGCACCTAGAGGAATCCTCTATATAATCCCTCAAATGAGCCCCTTCAAGGAGTTTCGACGAAAGCTCAGTTCAAGAGCGTGGATTTCTTAAGGTTCAAGATCTCAAGACCCCCTCGGCCAAAAGCGTATGAGCATTATGTATGAGTACGGCACCCTACACACCCTATCTTGCTGCTTCTTAGTGGGGAATACAGGAATATAATCCGTATTCCCTTATCCCCTGCTAAGAACCAGTTAGTGTACCGGGGTGGATGTCGCAGAAAACTACTACCCTAAGGGTCCAAGGACCCAAATCATAGGGTTTTAGGGCCCAAATACTATACTATGAATGGTATTTGGGACCTAAGACCCTATTATTTGGGTCCTTGGACCCTTATGGCTACTTAACAGCAACCCAGCTTTAGGGACTGAAGGAGTGGATCTTTGTTGTTTAGGGTTTAGGGTTTAGGGTTCAGGGTTTAGGGTTTTATCCCATCCCTGAATGTACTATTACAGTCACGACCAGCACGTCCTAACACTGATGTCCTAATGGCCTGAACCCCCAGATCCTGAACATCTCAAAAACTACTCTCTGAACCCCAACACGTTGAATTCCTAACCCCAAGATCCCTAAAAATTCAGATTACGAAACTTCCAAAGCCCGCAACTCTAACTATCTAAGCCCCAACGTCCGAAACATTCGACCCCTACACGTAGGCTCAGGGGACATAGCAAGTAGATTATACATTGGGCTATACTTGCCCCGCGCCTCTCATCAAACCTGGAGAGAAGACACCCTAAGCCTTGAACCCTAAACTCTGAACCCACTAGATTTCATTAAGCGTTGCGAGGATCGAAAGCTCACAGTGCCCCTTCGGAGCACTCGAAGGAGCTCTTCGTGGAAGTAGCTTGGTTGACAGGACTGCGGTTTAGGGGTTTGAGAGTTACTGCTTACGGCCCTTGCGTGTTGGGTGCGTGACGGGGTTGACGAACCTGCGTGACTTTTCGGGTGGCGGACACGGTAGACGTCGGCCCTGGAGGTGCTTCAGGGTGTACAGGCGACCTGATGGATATGGCTCTTACCCCTCTTTTTCAAGTTTTTAGAGTGAAAGGCGCTGCGAGGATTTAGATGTTGAGTTTAGGCTTGAGGGTTCTGCGCATAGGGTCAGTTTTGGATTAGGGATTTAGGGCGTAGGATTCATGTCCAGGATTACGTTTTTTTGGGGTGTAGCGGATCTTTGGGGATGCTTACTTGCCTTTATTTCTTTGGGGGTTTGGGTTTGTTTACGTGACTGCAGGGAAGGACTCCTTTTGCTTGATGCGCAATAGGGGCCAAGAGCTGGTACTTTCTCCACGAGACCCAAGTTACAGATGATCCTGCGGAGGGACGCACCAAAACCCCTGAATCTACACTCCCCCAAACTAGCATGGAAACCCAAAGAGGCCTGGTAAAGACTGCTGTCTTTAAGATGCCTCCATGTCAGGTTTGGCGGAGTGACTTCGAAATATGCGGGTCCTAAGCCCTGGGGAATATGCTGGTAGGAACTCGTGTCACGAAATTCTCAGGGAATGCAAGAAGGATCCCCACAAAAATGCTCCCTGCGTGCCCCCATAGAGATCGACTCTACACCCACAAAGCCTTACGAGAAAGCTCCCCTGAACGATCCAACTGAAAAAGCACCACTCCTTCATTGCTTGTTCCAGCAGTAAGAGGCCAGTCTAAGGCGGTTGGGGGGTTTGCTGGGCCCTACTATTGTTAAGAAGGGATTTTGGTGCCGCCAACCCGCCGAAACCAGGACGTTATGGGGTCCTGGTTTTGGGGATCGGCGTAAGCAAGAAGTGCTCATCAACTGTAGTGTTGCTGACTCCTGGTCAAGCTATCTTAGCCTTAGGCTTCGGGCATGGAGTGCAAGGGTTGTGTTCAGAGTTCCCTGTTGGGTGAGCGGAGCAGTATGAGACCCCCCAAGCTAACACGGAATTCCAAGTTTAAAGACATTACGCCTGTGGATTAGGCAAGGGGATACTAGGAGTTAAGACAAGAGGTGGGCTGATGTGTGCCTCGAGGTTTGTTGGGAGGAAGGCAACGTGATGACCTCGCGGCTTCGTAATCCCGATGTTGCAAAGGAAAAATGGTAGTTTCTCTAAGTAGGCGGAACGCAATATAGACCCAAATATACTATAGTAGACTATAGTCCTTATTGTAAGTACCCCCCAGAAACGTACGCCTGATTTTGGGAGACCCTTAAATGGCTCCGCATGTCAAGCACAGCCGCGTCAATCCCTGAGTACTACACCCTACCTAGACCAGCTAATGAGGTACCCTTTGGGGTCCTACGAAGAAGTGTCCTGGTCCAAACTCAAGAAAACCCCAAATCCAAAGAGGAAGTACGTTGCAGGGTCCAGGTAAGCCGAACTTGGAGGTCAGGGAAATTATAGCCCGTTTCTAACTTTAGTGAGAATCCAGATGCAGGGAACCCTTAATTCTATTGCGGGACGGAGCTTATAACTGTGTTACACATGCAGAATAATTGTGTCATAAGTATCCACAAGCCCCAAGCCCTCAACCTGCAAGCACACCCAATCCCTAAACCTAAGCCCTAGACTCAACCCCCGAAACCTCCCTAAACCCTAAGCCCTCAACCCTAAACCCTCAACCCAAAACCCTATAAACCCTAAACCCTAAACCTCCCTAAACGCTAAGCCCTCAACCCAAGGATCGGCTCTCTCTTCAAGCCGCAGGCGGATCACCACCGATCAAGCTCACAGCCGCCTGTGGTACATCCCTGGCAGCCTGACATAGATCTGAACAACTTGGGTCTGGCTTGTAGGGTTTAGGGTGGTAGTTAGGGTTTAGGGTTTAGGGTTTAGGGTGTAGGGCGTAGGGTTTAGGGTGTAGGGATGAGGGTTTAGGGTTTAGGGATGTTGGGGGGCTTTCTCCAGCTAAGGCTGATACAATGGCCATGTTGGTGTAAGGCATTTATGCTGGTTCTACAACATACTCAACCTGAAGCCCCAACCCACAAGCACTTGATTGCCTGGCTTCTTGAAAGCCCGTAGAAGATGCCTCCATATCCTCAAAGCCAGAAGCCTAAACGCAGTACGTGCTGTTCCCTACACCTGTATCAACCCTAAACCCTAAGCCCCCAAACCCTAAACCCTTAACCCCTAAACCCTAAACCTAAACCCTAAACCCTATACACCCTAAACAAGCAAGAGACGATATGGCCACCAGGGCAAAGGGCTCCCGATTCAGGGAAAACACCGAAGCTTCAACCCCAGCATCTTCGGGAGTACACTTTGGGAGTACGGCTTCTAAAGAGGACCTTTCAGGGCTATGAACAATTAGGGAAATGCAGAGCTCATGCTGGTAGATCAAGCCTAACTGCGCCCCCCAAGCCAGCAACCCTGAACTTAAACGCCTAAGCTTCAAGATCGTCAGCGCGGGAGGAGCCTTTGCAGAAGTCCCCCAAACCCTAAACCCTACACTACACCCCGAGACCTAGACCCTAGACTTCTAAGCCTCAGCCCCTGGACCCTGAACTCCTAAACACCAAGCCTCTAAACTGGGATGCTGCTAAGGAACTTAAGTCAAGTTACCATGATATCAGTATGGGGTAAATAAGGGGGTCTCCTTATTCTACCAACTTAATCTAGACTTCCTTAACAGGAACCCAGTAAACTCCTCAGCCTTTCCAACACCTAAACTCCAAACACTAAATAGTAGTGTCCATTCTGTTTTCCATTATTCCTATATAACCCCAATATAATTAATGTTACCCCAATGCGCAAATCCCGTCCGGTGGCTCAGGCTTGGGGAGATGTGATTGGCTGCCAGGAAAAGGCTTGAGGCCATCCAGGACATGTTACACTTAGAATTTCTTATAGAGGGATTATGTTGCGAAATGGGGGAGGGATATACGGCTATATAAGGACCATGGAGAAGAAGATGAACAGTACTGTTTAGGGTGTATAGGGTTTGGGGATATGACCCCCATAAATGCAGAATCAAGTAGGAAAGAACATGGACTACAAATTGGAACCCGGTCTTAGAGTGATTATAAGTATACTTACTGAGGCCCCCCCGCTGACGCTCCACGTATCACGCGCCCAATCCTGGAAACGCTCTCAGGCTTTACCTTAGGGCTTCAATGTAGTTCTTTTTTTTGGTATGTTATGTTTTTTTTGGTAAAGGATTATAATAATCTACTACCCAAAAAGGAATTACACAGGAGGCTAATGATTAAGGATGGCTGTTTAGGGTTTGGGGTGTAGGATTTAGGGCTTGGGCGCTTAGCGCCTAGTAGTCCCGACAATATTGGGGGCATGTCGAATATTTGTGGGAAGGGGGGGAGGGGTGAAAATACAAGGTCTCACGAAATAGCAGCTGAATAGTTTATCGCTCAACTAGCCCTTCATTTGCTTGGATATGCAAGTTTGTGTAGTATTCGGTATGAGCACACACATATGACATGAGCTCCTGCTACGGTAGCAGGTGATTTTTTCAGAGGATTCGCGGGCCTTCGATGTGTAGTCTAGGGCTCCCAAGCGCAGATTCCCTGCCACATGGAGCGCCATAGAGTTTTATGGGCAAAGCATAACAAACCACACGAGCTCACCTCAAAAGGTTCTTTATGCGGAAAGCTAGTCCCCCCCAGGCTCGCATTCGGGTTCTGAAATGGGAGTTCCCATACATGGGGGTGACCCGAATATGGCCCTCAAATACTACAAGCCTTGTTACGGACCCCCAAAACGGTACACCTAAATGCGCGAGCTCCCCGAATAAAGGTAGGTTGTTCCATGCAAGCCTCAAGCCAACATCGATGAGTCACGACCTGTCACTTCCAGTGACATCCACACCTTCAGCTGAATAACGACTTCACCTGGTGCCAAGGTTCCCTGTTAGGGTGTAGGGTAACCCTAAACCCTAGACCCTAGAACCGTTGGTTCTTACATCCCCACAGGATGAAGTATCCTGACTCTCGGGAACCCAAAGTAGAACCGCTATTCAGCTGCGGAACAGGCTGCCGAACTGTAGCTTCAGTGGGCGAGATTGGGTGTTTGGGAGTCCCTGGCAACTCGAGACCTTCCTACAAGAGGCTTTTCAACCTAAAACTTGCATTCTCACCACTAAACCCTAAGCTCCTAAACCCTTATCAAAGGAGTTGAATTGATGCTCAGGCTTGTTCTGTAAAGTTTAGGGCTTGAAGGTTTGTGGAAACACTTGCTTGTGGATTGGCCCTGACCTCTTTACAAGTTCTACTAACTATCCCCTTAGTTAACCTTAACTAACCTAAACCCTAGACCTTATAAGCTGAATGAAGGGGGAACCTGGGTGGGTGGACGTATCGAGGGGTGTGGTCGGGTAATTTAGGGCACACCCTACGAAAATAGTTCAGGTACCTATGTCAGCAAGAGATCGCTAAACACAACTTGCGGAAAGTGCTTCCCTGCTTGGCAGCTAGCTTCAACCTTCAGCCAATTTCCTAGCGGGGCCTTCTGCCAGAATGGATTGATTTTCGGAATGTATATCAGAGCAGTGTCTTTTTTGGGCATTCCCTTGCGACATCAAAGGCCCATCAGTCCTTACACAACAGTCACAACAGTGCTTGTGCATGCTCCTCTCCACTCCGCGGTAGAAATCTCAATCGGGTTTAGGGTTTAGGGTTTAGGGTTTAGGGGCGTGAAGCCCGAAGCAACTAAAACATCAGCACCCAAGCATGGCGTTGTATGCTAGGTACCCCTGTCTTGCTGCCCTCCCGCAGGTAAGGCAAAATGACCCTCACTTAGGCATGGCTTCGGATCCATTTTATAGCCTTTAATCCAAACCCAATCTTACCCCAATGTCATCAGTGTATACCCCTTTTCCCTGCGCATTCCATAATCCCTAAAATCCCATGGGGCACGCATAGTCTCTAAATCCTGAAGCTCTAGTCCCTAAAACCTTCAGCCCTGGACCCCAGTAGGGATTCCTTCACAACCCCAACGCCGCCGATCATCTTTTCCTGCTGCAGGATGGCACTTAGGGTTTGAGTGAAGCTTCAGGGTTTCAAGTGAAGAGCTTAAGGCAAGGGGTTTAAGATTGATGAAGTTTGAAGTTTACGGCTTTGGGAGTTTGTAGTTTTCAGTTTTGGTCTGTTTGGGGGTCTCTCTGTAGGAGTTACAAACAGATGGCCTTGAGTACTCAAGCTGCGGAGGTTCGTACAAATCTTTCTACATGAACCTCGAAAAGCTTCACAACCCTCCTACAATCCTATCATGGGTTTCCCCTTAGTCGTTTAAGGATAATTTGAGCTGACTAAGGCTAACTCGCAGGAGTGGTATAGGGGCGGTGGTAGGGGAACACATGATCCTGGACTGCGTCACCCTTGTTTTGAGTACCCCCCCCAACATGTTTGGAAGCCTTCATCCAGTTCTCATATGTGCCCCCAGATCTTCGTAATATCAGGACCTAAATGATGTGAGTAGGGGTTCTGGGTAGTTTGGATGTTAACGTCTTAAGGATTGGATGGAAAATCTGGGAAATTCCCAAGTCTTCCGCAGTGAGCTTCCTGCAGTAGACACGCACAGATCAGTTCCGCTGTGTGGGAAAACGACTGCGGGGTTCAGGGTTGAGTAAAAATTAGAGTGGTGCTTTTCAGGGTTCGTAACAGCAAGACTCCTCAAACTTCTCATTTTTCTAAACTCTAAACCCTCAATGAATCTTAGCATCAAGACTCCTCAAACTTCTCAATTTCCTAAACCCTAAACCCTCAATGAATCCTAGCATGTTTAGTATGACGAGAATGTTTTTTTCCTTGGATCTTCCGCTTAGGGCTTGGATGCTGGTAGGGAAACTCCCAAGTTTCGAGATAAGTTAAAACATGTAGTCCAAAAAAGATATGAGTACGCAAGTAAAGCTGGCTTGCCTATGGGCTTTCAGATGTTTGGCTTCCTTCACATAGATGGCGGAAAGGGGCTTCACCAGAAAAAAATGTAGCAGCAGTATTAGACCTCCAAGGGATCCTGCGGCCCATGAGAGGCGGTTTAGCAGCGGGTATCTCAGGGCTCAGGGGCCTCTGCGCCCCTGACCCCATACTTGCACCAGGGTTAAGGGTGCAGGGTTCGTAAGAACAATACGAATCTGAGAAGTATCATGATCGTTTTATCTGAAATAATTGAGGAGAAACAAGCCAATCACTAGCAGCCATGTGGAACATGAAGTGATAAGACACTAAACTACTGAAGCTCTAAGTCAGGAATGAAAAATTCAAGGTTGATGCAATGCCAGCGAATATGCAAAACATGCGTACAAAGAGCCAAAAAGGCACGCCCGACAGTTTCGACCACAATTTTCTCCTGGATCCGAATGGCTCCTCAATCCCAAAACCTAAACGCCTAGACTTGAGCATGCTGGTCGCGAACGGAGCCCTATCGTGATCCTTATCTACTCCCCCAAAAGAATCCCCGTAACAGTCCCTACAACCCTTTCCCGATTCCCTATTTCACAAAACTAGGGGCGCTTTTTTTGGGGGTACTTCGAGAAGGACCAGAGTACATTGGGTCTACAGTGGGGCCCCCTTTAAAGCAATCCGCAAATGATCCTAAACCCTAAACCCTAAGCCCTAAACCCTAAACCCTAAACTCTAGAGCCCAGGCGGGTTCTGGTCGTTTCTAAACGAAATGCTGGCACCTGAGCGGAGTGGCGGCCCCGGATGATAAATGGGTTTAGGGTTTAGGTGTCGGGTTTAGGCGTTTAGGGGTTTAGGGTTTAGGGGTATTTAGGGTTTAGGGTTTAGGGGTTTAGGGCTATTACTTGGGAGGTTCAGGGTGCAGTACCTAGCACCCCATTGATTTTAGGCTTGGGGCCAAGGGTAACTATAACCCACACATACCTGGTACTTATTACTTAATCACTGCCATAGATAAGGGGACTTAGGGGCTCGTGCTTGAGTAAGAAGTACAGGTGCTAGCTGAGTAGAATATATTGGCATAATATTTTATATAAGGAATATTATCTTACTATGTTTAACCACCAAAAAAACGCTAC
>CAJNIZ010006176.1:0-18088 GCA_905231905.1 Symbiodinium pilosum
GGGGTTAGGATTTAGGATTTAGGGATGCTGGGCCTTTCCTTACCCCCAAAATGCACGCCGAGCCAGGCGTCACTAGGGGAATTGTTCAGGGTCTGATTTTTTAGAGGGTGGGCGGGGTGTAATGTAGGATACCATAATGATTGGATACCATAATGGTTGGATTTATGCATATATTTGGTTGGATTTATGCATATATTTATACATACACTTATAATGCATATATAGAAATAGACATTTTGCCCCTTTACCCCTCAAATAGGCCCCTAACTCCTTGAAACTCTCACAAGTTGTATGTTCAGGGCTTGAGGTCTCCGTAGTTATCAGGTGTGTACCCTGAAAGGAAGCCTATATTAGAGACCTCATATAGCCCCATTACCCTTAACTAGCATTATATGGGCCTTATATGGCCCCTAGACCCTAAACCAAACCCTAAACCCCAACCCCCAAACCGAAACCCTAAACCCTCAACCCTAGTCCATGAGGTTTCCTGGAGTGGCGTTGATTTTCTTTTTTGGATTTATTGGCTTGGGATTTTTGGATCTAGGCGGCTTAGGGCTCACGCCTTTAGGGCTTGGAAGTTTAGGGTTTTCGGGCTTTAGCGCTTCGGGGTTTTGGGGTTTTGGGCCTTGTGGTTTTAGGGTTTTGGGGCTTTGGGGTTTTGGGGCTTTTGGGTTTTGGGGCTTTTGGGTTTTGGGGCTTTGGGGTTTCCTGGATTCATGTGCAGGATTTTTCAGGTCTCTGGGATGCGAAAGCATGATTCCGGGTCGAGGATGCAGGGGTTTAAGTTGTGGGAGCGTGGAGTATGTAACCCGACCCTTAAACCCAAACCCTAAACCCTGAATCTGAACCCAAAACATCCCTATAAACCCTTTGCAGGGGCCCGGATATAAGTAGTTACTAACTCCCATGACTCTCCAGGTAGGACCTCCTAGGTTGACCTAGTTTAATCTGCATTGATACACATTGACAACTGCTTAGGCTTAGGGTGCAGGGCTTAGGGCTTAGGGTTATTGGGCTCAGGGCTTAGGGTTTTAGGGCTTAGGGTTTAGGGGTTTTGAGAGTTTGAGGGCCTAGGGTTTAGGGTTTGAGGGTTCAAGGCAGAGGGTCTAGGCTTAGGGCTTGAGGGACAAGGGCTTAGGGCTTACGGTCCCTAACGAGAAAAGTCAAATGGGCAGGAACATGGAAGGTGGCATGGAAGCTGGGCTATATGCTGGACATATGTGGAATTTCAGGGAGTTTTAAGGGGATATCGTTACCACAGCCCCTATGATGAATAAGGACCCTGTAATTATGATATGGTTATAACAGAACCCTACACCCTAAACCCTCCAACGCATAGGGGTTGGGGTAGCCAGACTCCCCTTGGTACACTTGCAGATGTTGTGTCTCTGAGCGCACTGTACCATGAGAATGCCCCTTCCAACACCCTAAACCCTCAACCCTAAACTTGACCCCTTTAGGGTACACCCAAAATTCGTGTTCCACGGCAGTGTCGCATCATGATGTTCCTGAGCTACGCCCGCACCCTTTCTGGGTGACTTCAATAATACGGCCCCTAGAATTTTTGGATGCCTGAAAAAGGACCACAATTTTGAAAACCATGGATCAGTCCTGCAGCGGTCCCCGCGACAAGGGTGTAGGGTTTAGGATTTAGGGTTGAGGCTTTATACGCATGTGTTCTGCCAACAGCTGCCCCTCATTCCTGAGTAGCTTCTGTCCTAAGGTGTCTAAAAGCCCCGGAATTCCCGAGATCCCGATCTGTAAGCCTCTTACTGGGTCACTGTGAGAAACTTGAAGTTGTTTAAGTCTACGCAGTAACGAACGCAGAGGTACTCATTCAAAAATACCTCAAGAATAACCCTAAACCTGAACGTCTAAGATGGAGCCCGCTTTCCCATATTGCTAAAGCTCTTCTTAATCCCCCAGCTGCTTCACCCCTATAGCCCTGATCTCCTCAAGCTCCCAAACCCCTAAAGCCCTGAAGCCTACACAAGACCCGAATCCCCGAACCCCAAAGCTAAACCCAAGCGAATGCAGTTTTAGGCTTTAGGCCTTAGGGTTTCAAGCTTAAAGCCTAAAGCAATCCGACAAAGCCTGCAAGCCTAAAATCCCTGAATCCCTTGAACCCTTAAGCATTAAACCCTGAACCGTAAGCCCCGAACACAATCTTGAACCCTCACTCCGGAACCCTGAGCCCTAGACCCTCATGTCCCAAGCCCCACAGGAAGGGAAATGAATTTACTGGTGGCTAGTAGGAGAAAAGGGAATATAATCCCCACATAGCAATAGTGATGTTCCCTTTTTCCCTGTTGACCATAGCCCCTTACTAATCCGCATATTTTGTATACAATTTTCCCTAATAACTCTAAGCCCTTGTCCGCACATAATACATTCCCTTCTGCAGACCATGGCTTTGCTTGCCCCTTGAGGTTCTCAGATCATTACCGATCTATTTCTTCGATCGGGCATATCTGCGTGCCTTAGGGATGTCTCGCAGGCAGATGCTAGTCGCAGTTCGCAACAAGGGAAACTGGAGAGATTGCCACATCAATATGGATCAGCGTGGTCTTGAAATCCCTTCCCGACTACGAAGCGTGCTGTGTCTCCTGAGTTTGGCCGGAAGCGTGCATGTCAATCTGCGCCAGCTCACGATGTTCTCGAACCTGCCGAACAATAGCAAACTATGCCGATCCCGATTCCGCCTGTGCCACACACCTCGAACTTGTTGTTTGGGTTCAGGTCAGAAGGCCGGCTCCTGGGGTGTGCCGACTTCACTGTCGTTTTACCAGAAAACGTACGCGGGCTATACATCGGAGAATGGAAAGGCGACAAACGTGCCTACTGCAGGATCGACAATCTGCTCTGCAGTAACATTACGTGGTTGGTCGGCATGCATGGCTACCAGCCCCGGCCACATGCTGGTGCCAGCAGGCATTCCCCGGTGCCAGGTCAGAGCAACTGGTTCCAGCACGTGTGGAGTCAGAGATCTTTTGCAATCTCCTGGAATGGCAGAGGAGTTACACGAGCTATCTTGCGAGAGAATGAGGACGACTCGGCTCTGCTTTTGTCACGGGTCTTTCTGTGGGCATTTGGACAGAGACGGCGGTGGCAAACATCGCTGCGCTATTGCGCTCTTCTTTCTCTTATCCAATTGAATGCGCAGGTCAGATGCAATATTTGCCTTGAAGATCGGACACTGACGTTGACGTCCTGGAGTGTGTGCCCTGTGTGCAAGACAATGATCTGTCGGACGCATGTTCACCAGTCGCCTCATAGGACATGTTCCAACTGCTTGCTTCGACTGCAGGATTACTTGGGAGGGGCCTCCTACCATAATAAGATCAAAGGAGACGTGGATGAGATGCCACGCAGCGTGCCGGCTCTGTTTGAGGCAGGGCATCGACAGCTTTCGGCTTATGTGAGAGACGTAGAGATCAATCAGGTGTCACTACACACCGCGCAGGTTGACTACGTGGGAGGCTCATCAGGTTTCGCGGGAATCATGTCTGCAAGAGGTAAGGAAAGGCTATATTTTGTATGAAGGCAGAGCAGTTATGCGTAAGTCAGACGCCTCTAAGCTGATGGCAGACTTCAGTTCTTATTTAGGTAAAGCAGAGTATCTGATGACGGAGCGCTACACAGCAGAGCATTCTTTCCTGCGGTTTGCTCTGTGCCAAGCAGCGCGCAGCTAAGAACTGTGGCCGAAACCTCCTCTGGATGTTGTCGGCAGCGTCAATGGCAGCGATGCCCGCTGAACCCCGCTTTCAGCATGCTTGCAAATCCGCAAACTGACAGCGCCGACATCTTGCTATCGCGGGAATGTTCAACTCTAGCATACATCACTGCTCACAAGATAGATGGGAGTCTCCGCTTCGAGCCGGAAGGACATAACAACTTCTTTGACGGCAAGAAATTTCGATTGCGGTGCAGCCCGTCTTCTATGTTTGCGGGTTTGCGGTTGCAATGCTTCGTTGTACAGGTATGTAAGAATACGCCGCCACGCACAAGCCCCCTATGATAAACTCTTTCTTTGAACTTCCGAACATGGAAAATCTCAGGTCACGTCGCTGATACATGACTACGCGTCAGATCTCGATGCTGCAGAGGCTATCAGCAACATGAAGCAGAGTGTGAACTGGCCCCGGCCCGAATATGCGACCTCGGATATTCAAACGGATGTGATTAAGCTCAAGCTGGCTTAGGAAGATATTGAATTGACCCAGACTTTGTTTGCTTTGCCGGAGCAGTGTCCTGTGGACATGAAGAACCTGTGCGCAGAGTCTGCAAAACTGCGTGGCCACTTGTCTGCGTGGGATGAGGTCGTGTCAGAGATAGTCCTTCATGACAACGAAATTGCAGATCTCTGGCAACGCAAGTCGAATCTTGCGTGCTATGCCGGGACGTGGGTGCATGCAATGTTCGAGCGCACGATGAACGGCTTCCACATCGTGCCTGGTTGCATGACCAAAGAGCTGGGCTTCGTGATGAGCATCCACACCTCCTAGCATATAGAACAGAGTGGACTATATATGCAGTCAATGAAGATCTGGCTGGATCCATTGATCTAGCCTTATTAGATGCTGCCGACAGACTTGTGTTGTTCGATTGGAAGCGCAGCGAGAAATCACCTTCCAGTACAATGGCTATGGTAAGTTCATGCGGGAACCGCTGCACGAGATTCGCGACTGTCAGGGCGAGCACTACAGACTGCAGCTCAACATCTACAAGTGGATACTCGAAACCTATTATGGAAAGACTGTGAAAGCCATGGAAGAACCCTAAACCCTAAACCCATATAGCATATACCCTTCTAACCCGAAACCCTAAGTCCTATATACTGTATTCCCCTATTCCCTTCTAACCCAACACCCTCAACCCCCATGTCTACATAATATACTCCTTGATTTTAACCCCAAACCTGCATACTTTAGTCCTTTATTCCCTACGAACCCCCTTGTAAGTGAAGGAACCTGGGGGTTCGCCCGTGCCGTACGGCTCACAGTTCCTTTGCCTTCATGGTAGGGTTTCGGGTTTAGGGTCTAGGGTTTAGGGTTGAGGGTCTGGGGTTTGAGGGTCTAGGGTTTAGGGTTTCTGGTCTAGGATTCAGGGTGCTTTGCGGCGCGGCGGCTGGAGGTAGCACGTAGAAATGGCCCCCCGACGCACCTAGGGGTTTGGGGGCGGCATTTCTTGCGACGGCACATCTCTCGTGCCCAACAAACCAAGAATTGGTGTGTGGGTTTATTCTTGCCAACCCCCTGCTTACGCGGGCATCCACCCATCTTTATTCCTTTTCGGGTTTTGCTAAATCCCACTTTTCTTGTTACTCTCGGCACCTCTCGTTTGGGGTTTTTTACTAATGAGTCACCGAAAAGAAAAGCGATCCCCCAGGCGGGGCTCCTGCACCAGCACCTGGAGGTGCAGCTCACGCTCTACGCAACTCTTTAGGCTTGCATAGCAGCTCCAGGCAACAGTGTGAGTGGCAGCCGGGTGTAATTCTGGGTCCAGGCACCGTGTACGGCCTAAGCAGGCCTGGGAGGGAATTTAGGGTCAATGAGTTTTGCGAGATTTGGGGCTCGGTGGGTTGAGTGGATTTCCGGGTTGAAGGTTTCAGGGTTTATTTAGGGTTCAGGATCTGGGCGATTTCAGATTTTAACGGGATTTGGCGTGTTTTGGGTTGAGGATTTAAGGCCTAGGGCTTCAGAGTTTCCTTCATGTACTTTGGGTTTGGGGAGTCATTTTGCTTTCGGATTTTTTAAGGCTTAGAAATTTGCAGAAACTGGGACCCGACGCAATTGTAGGTCATCATGTCTTAAAAGTTTAGGGTGTTAGTATTTTGGAGCTTAGGATAGGGTTTGGGATTTGGGTTTTGGGGTTTGATTTGTCCGCTGGGATTTGGGTTTCTGGGATGGGTTTTTGGCCTAGCTTTTGGAGTGTAGGGCGCAGCCCCATGCAAGGCTGCTGTAGGGTTTCCGGTTTAGAAACTTAGGGCCCTAGCGGTCTGAAGTTTCAGGGTTTTCTTGGATGGCGTGGAGCTTTATGGCGAATGGGGTTTGTACGTGCAAGATCATCCCCAACCCCTAACTCAAGAAGTCACCAAAGCGTTCGAACTGGAAGGCCTCAGCTGTAGTCACAAGACCGTACGGGATTTAGAGCAGCTTGAACAAAGAAGTTAACCCCCGAACCCTACGCTCGAAACCCTACGCCCTAAGGCCTAAACCCCTAAACCCTAAACCCCTAAACCCTAAACCTGAAGCCCGAAAACCTAAGCCTGAAACCATCATGACATCAGTCAAGGTAGTCACCCCAGCGAAGTTTTCTTAGTACGCAAATTCAGCAATCCTCCAGGTAGTAAAAGTCAATTCCCAAACGAGCCATAGTCTAAACTAGTAGCCCCCTTAATAACCCCCACAATGCTCCCCTACAGAACCTATACACTTTTATTCCTCCAGAAAAGGACCCTCAACTTTTTGGAAACCCCTATGTGTGTTTAGCTGTCCATGCAAGAGAGATCTTGCCATTTGAGGGGGGCTCCAAATGGGCGACCTTGTCGAGAAATGGCCGCCTAGACCCTAAGCCCAGGTATGCGGCGTCCTCCTACGGCCAGTGGCAGCCTCAGACGCTTTCGGGTCTAGGTAGCCCCAAAGGTTTAAGTACCCCAATTGCGTGGCTGCACTATATCTTGCACCACGGAGGGTCGCTCAAGTACTGTCATTCTTGAGGCACTCATTCTGAAAACCTTGAACCTTACTTCCAAACCGCGTTTTTAAAACGGTGCGGACTCCTGGGCTTGCTCTAAGGGTTTAGGGTGTATAGTCCCGTGACGTACATAGAATATGGGGTATATGTGGATCTTGTTCTAATAGACCGAAGGCCATATTCTACCTACTTGAGGGGGATAAAGCGTTTTGCATTTAGAGTGCGGACGACTCCTAGTCAGGTCTGGCAGGGACAAGTGTGATTGCAGGGTACAAACATTCTCTTGCAAACCCTTGGTTTAATGGTTCTAAGAACCCTCGGAACATGTTTAGGCGCCCTGCGCCCCCAGCTCTGTACATCTCGCAAGAGGGTGCTGTGCTCAAAGGGTTTCTTCCGAGTCATGGGATATGTGGGAGTTTCTCAAAAACTGAGACGTTCAAGGTTCCCAGGGATATGTGAATGTTAGAAGGACGTTACAGAGGTCCCTTCGCAAGGATTCTAGATTCGATTTTTTTGATACGCGCCCATCAGTTTCGTAATTTGGTTGTGGTCGTAGTCCAAAATTTACTCTCCATCTTTCGTTCTTCTAAGATACCCCCCGCACCCTAGTGTCATGGATATTGTCCCCCCTCCCAAATTCTATGTGCAAAGCCTTGAAGCTTGAGTTTTCTAAGGTTCACTACGCCCTATAGTTTAGGGTCAAAACCCAAACCGTTGGCCTGACAAGGGTGCTTTGCCTTTGTAGGGGTTTCTAGGAGCCTTAAGGCCACGTATAGGATGTATACACAGCAACTGGGTTGTAGCGCAAGAACATTGGTTGTTTGTTACTAGTTGCAGCAGCAGGAACAGTCGTAATCTAGGGTGTAGGGTATAGGGTTTAAGGAATAGTATCACTAATACTTGTAGCAATGATGATCATCACCGATCATATAGCGGTCCAAGCAGAAGGGGCCCATACTAGGGGCCATGGTTTTAACCTTCACCAAAGTTCGAAGGGGTCTCCTGTTCCCCTCATGGTGGTTTCGATTTAGGCTACAGGCCTTGAGAATTTTAATGCAACCCCTAAACCCTAAATCCTAAACCTTGAACCCTAAACCCTGAACCCTGCTACACCCTAAACCCTAAACCCTGAACCCTAAACCCCGAACCCTAAACCCTAAGCCCTAAAGTGCTACTTGCCCTAGCCTTACTTTCCTTATCCTCAAGAACCTAAAGCGCGATGGAAGGCCTTCACTTCATGTGAGTCGTACATTTATTTGGGGATACTATACTTGGAGGGTCAGGGGGATTTAGTAAGTAGGTTAATAATGGGATTTATGGGGTTATAATGTGACTTATAGGGCTTATAGGTATACTTACTAAGTCCCCCTCACCCTCCAAGTAGTCCCCATTACAGAGTAAGATCATATCCTTCTTCGGGGGTAAAGTATTTCCCCACATCCTAAACCCTAAAACAACGCGATAATCTTGCTGGGTTCAACCACCAAGAAAAGTCCTACTCATGTGTTTGGTATCTCCACTTGTTCCCAAGATATTTCTTTCGTCCGTAAGATAGCTGCATTTTGAGAAACCACCCAGGTACGCCTGAACCCTTATCAGCCCTCCGTTAGACCCTCAAGCTTAAACTCTGAGCCCTAGACCTTAATTTTTTCGCCCTGAACCCTAAACTGGAAGCCCCAGACCATGACTTCAAAGCCCCAAACCCTAAGCCCGACGTTGAAGCCCTAAAGCCTTAACAAATTGTAATCCTAGGGTTCAGTGCCCTAAGCCCCAAACCCTAAGACCTACATTCTAAGGTGCAAACCCTCAACTCTACGCCGCTAAACCCTAAACCCGTAGCCCTGGCAGGAGCATGCCCTATGGGAGCAACCCCTACCAGGTGCAAGGCGGGTAGGGTCCAGGGTTTAGGGCTTCCAATTTGGCATTTTAAACGTTCAGGTTTCAGGGTTCTGGCGCGAATTTCTTTCATGTTACACATTTTAGAAGCCGAGTAGGTACAGTTTTCACCTTAGGGTTCAGGGCTCAGGGTCTAGGGACCTCTTGGGTTTCTAGAACTTTGTTGGAAGATGGAATAATGGAGCAGTGAAGATTCTCAGGCTTTGGAAATTCAGCCCCTGCATATCCCCCTAAACCCTAAACCCTAATTAAGCCCTAAACTCTAAACCCTAATGAAGCCCTAAACCCTAATTAAGCCCCAAGCCCGAAGTCTAAACCCTAAACCCTCAACCCTTGGTATAGTGTCGCATAGAATGCGGATAACATCTGATCTTGGTCGGGTGGGGTGGGGACACCCGGGGCTGACTTTAAGGTTCCTTAGCTACCTTAAGCTTAAGCCTCAAACCCTGAAATTCTAATCTACAAGAATATACTAAAACTATATCATAATATAACTATAAAATTCCTCATATACGATAATTACCATATTCTATAACCCTAAACCTTGAACCCCAAACCCTGAACCCTAACCCCCGAACCCTGAACACTGACACTCTCAACCCTGAACACCATGCACCGCAAAACCCTACAAGCCCTGTAAGCCGTACAAGGCCTATGAACCCCAGAAGCCCTAGAAACAGCCAGTCTCAAAAAGGCACCAGACCCCCAAACTGCCGAAGCGGCTTTTTGCTTAGCCCTAAACCCCTAAACTCTAAAGCCTAAACCCTAAACCCTAAACATGCAAAACTAGGGTTTAGGGGTTTAGGGTTTAGAGGTTTAGGGGTTGAGGGGTTTAGGGATTGGGGTTTAGGTTGGGTACCGCCCCCACCCAGTAACAGTCTATATTAGGGGTCCTATTCCATATTATACTTATTATAAAGCTGTTACTGAGTGGGGGCAGTATCCAACCTAAACCCCTAAGCCCCTAGACCTTTAAACCCAAACCCTAAATGCTGAGGTAACAAGAGGATTTGGGCAACCCCACTCCTAAAAAATACCAACCCTGGAGCGATCCAATTGCATCATAGGAACCTTAATTTTGGGGCTTGGGGTTACCAAGCTTAGGTTCCCGATGAGTAGAATTTCTGTGAGCATCATCTAGGATTCTATCTAGGAGTCCTTTCTTACTGGTGCTTCTGCGGGAGTGGGTGTTTAGGGTTTAGGGTTTAGGGTAACAATCCGTGCACGATGCCGGGTTATAGTACCGATATTCCGTTAGAGTAGATTTCTTCAGGTCTTTCCCTGACGGCTTATGCTGAAAAGCGGGCCGGTTTAGGGTCTAGGCTGATGAGAACCACTGTAAACTCTTTACAACATCCTGTTGAGCCTTAACTGTAAATTTCGAAGAGATGCCAGCATTTAGGACTAAACCCTATACCCTAAACCTTAAACCCAAAACCTTGAACCCTCAAACCTTAACCCCTAAACCCTAAAAGTTAAACCCTAAACTTTAAACCCTAAACCCTAAACCGTATTAAAGTCCTGTAGAAAGCCATATAAAGAGCCCTCGACTCGGTGGTTGTTGGTAGGGAGGGAAGGAATCGGCAAGAACAAGGAAAAGAGGGTTTAGGGTCTTAGGGTGTTCGGGGCAGGGGTTTGGGGTTTAGGGTTTTAGGGGTTTAGGGTTTAGGGTTTTAGGTTGGGGTTTTAGGGTTTTAGCGGTTTAGGGTTTTGGGTTTCGCATAAACTGGGTTGCTGTTAAGCTACTTAGTTTAAGCTATTGGGGGTTTGGGGTTTAGGAATTTGACTTACTATGTTCGGGAAACCATGTTAGTTACTATATAAGCCCATGATGGCAACTTCATTTAAGTTCCTTAACAGCAACCCAGCAAATCAGTGATGATGTTGTTGGCGGTTACTTGGCGACTACTACAGCGATGAAATCTACCCTTCCATGCTACCAGCCAGCAACTAGCCCATACCATCCCTAAATTCAAAGCTGAAGTCAGAAAGCCTAAGCTCTAAGCCCTTTTAGGGTTTAGGGCTTAGGGTTTCTGGTTTAAGGTTTAGGGCTTTCTAAACCCCAAGATCTAAACCAGCGCGTCTTGTCCATGCCTCTCTCAGGACAAGGCGGCACAGTGGTGACCGGACAGGTTGTCACAGGACAGGTTGTAGGCGCGCGGCTTGGTTCAGGTTTTCGGGTTTAGGGATTTCGGGTTTCGGGCTGTGGGGGTTTAGTTCCCTAAACCCTAAACCCCATACAGAATTCTCAAAAGGGGCTACTTTGAGAACCCCCCCCCTGAGAGGAACCCTAAACCTTAAACGTTAACAAGGGTTCTTATGGGTCATCCTGGGGATTTCAGTTCTTCTAGTTTTTGGTTTTGCTGTAGTCAGTAGTATTACCCTTGTTGTTGCTTTTTTGTTATGGTTGTTGTAGTTTCTATCGTGATTATGGATACTATCCATATCATGTTCGGTACTGTTACGTCATGATTCCCAAGGCAGCAAACGATCAGACTAAGTCCCAAATACTGGCTGACGGTTTGGAAAGGGCTGGAAGGTTTTGCTTGAATCGGGTTTGCTCTGCTTGGTTTGCAAGTAAGATGCAGACTTCTTGTGTTAAGAGGAACAGGCTGTTGCGCACAGTATCTGCGTAGGGCAAAATGGTTTTGTTCTCAGTATCTGTGCTATGGCATGCCCTAAACCCCTAAACCCTAAATAAAACCCTAAAGCCTAAGCCCCAAACCCTACATGGGTTAGGGTGTCAAAGGAATCAGCCACATCGTGTAGCGCAAGCAACGGGTTTGTGCAGGGCGACATCATGGCAGAAATCCCTGTTGCCAAAATCAAGACCAACTTGTAGGCAGTTCCGAAAGTTAGGGTCCCATTTTGGTACCCCTAAATATTTGGTGCCGTACTAGCTGCCGTAATATAACCTATAATCAAGCCCATAGTTTTGAGAGCAACCCTTGTGCAGGACAATTCAGTTCAAAGGACGAAGAGTCAGTGCCAAAGCCCAAGCGGACTTTCTGTGGCCAATTATCGAACATATCGGCACGGCAGCGGTTCCCACCCCAAACCTGACCCCTCGAAGAGTTTAGGACCCTGTCGTAGCCCATGGTCGACCTTAAGCTTGGTTGCTGTTAAGGAATGTTTTGATTTCTCTAATAAGGAGGCCCATTATTATGCACCCATAGTATGCTAACTTAGACTAAGTTCTTTAACAGCATTCTGGTAAGTGGCAAACTCGAAGCTTGAAACTTCTGGAAAGAGAGCCATGAGACTGGATCCTAAGCCCACACCCAGCTGAGCTATGCATTAGGTAGTGCCTCCAACCGGTAGCATTTTATGGTAGGGGTCATATTATCAAGGGCTATGTATATATATATATATTCATACTCTTCGTTCCTGCCCCTAAACCCAAAACCCTAAACCATCAAACACCGAACCAATCAAGAGACGTCGGATAGGACCAAAAGGCAGAACACAAAGCCCGCATAAAACTTGCCCAGAACTCGGGAGGGTCTGTTTAGGCTTAGGGTTTGGGGTAAAGCTTGCCCAGAACTCGGAACATTACATATAAACTGATAATCCTAAAATTCCTGCATGACCTTGGTATACTATAGTACCAGAAAGCACAAGGTTGAAGCCTAAACCCTAAACACCCTATACCCTAAACCCTAAACCCCAAACCCTAAACAGACGCTAGCCTTTACATGCTCCAAGCATTTCTTCCCTTCAGCAGGCTACCAGGGAAAGATGGCATAAGTGGAGAAGGCCTCCTCGAGCCACGCGGTTGAGGATTTAGGGTTCAGGTAGGGTTTAGGGGTTAGGGTTCGGTTCGAAAGATGGGCTCTGAATATGGGCCCTTTGCCCGCTTAGGGATTCTAGGGATCCTTAAAGCTACATATAGGGTATATAATCGGTATATAAGTACCCAGGGTAAAGGGCCCATACCGGGAGCCCATGGTTCTAACCTGAGCTGACCGGTTGTTCGGGAAGCCGTCCTCTCATGCACAGGAAGATAGTCGTCTCCATTTTCCTGTCCATTCCTTAAGCCCCAACCGGTAAAGCAACGCACCTAAGCCCTGAGCAGTACCTGAGTAGTAGCTTCCATTTTCTGTTCCATTCCTTCATTCCTTATTCAGCACCCAGTGGCCCTAAACCCTACATAAATCCTAAATCCTAAGCCCCAAACCCTAAACCCCAAACCCTAAACCCTAAATCCTAAGCCCCAAACCCTAAACCCTAAACCCTAAACCCCAAACCCATGGTGTGGGGGGTCCAAGCATACGCTGAGCCGACGCAGGGGTTCAGGCAGACGTAAACAGGAGCGAGCCACGCATGCCACAAGGGACGACAATTTCCTGGGTTGCTGTTAAATAAATAAGGTAGGTTGCTAGAATGAAGAAACCATATGAACCGTATGAACTACTACATACTCACGTTACGGAGACTTAGTTTAAGTTCCTTGACAGCAACCCAGTTTGGGGCGTAGGGATTAGGATTACGGGTCAAGGTTCGGGTCCAGACAAAAAACACCCCCTTGAGAACTGCCCCTAGACGCTTCACTGGGAATCGGAACGCGCTTCGTATCACAATGAGCACGCGCGCCCGAACGAGCAGTATGTGGCTGCCAAGGGCAGAAGCATCGCACTCAAACTCGAACTGGAAAACAGCATGCAAAAGAAGACCCGACGAACGCATCCCAGATCCAGATCTGCTGAGCCAAAGGCAAAGGCACGATCTGCGGATGGACGTGGACGTCAATGGACTTGGCCGTTAATGAACGTGGCGGATGAAAGTATACTGGGGTCCCCTTATTTAGGGAAACTACCATCTATCTTTAGATCTTCTGCATTGGCTGCTTTTGATCTGGTCCAACCAGCGCTGGTCTAGTCAGCACTGAGTTTGTGAGTCCCCCGAAAAGAGGTATCCCACCCATCGCCCAGCCTCCAAGTAACGAGGTACGAAGTCTTTAAGAATCCTCTTATGCACCACTGCTTCGAGTAAAGCCTGATTCAGTTTTCAGATTCCAGCTTAAGCAACAAATCCTGATCACTTCTCCCAATGAAGCGGCCGAAAATTGACCAATGCTACGGTCCTAGACTAGATGCCTTGTGCAATTGTGGTCTAGGGTACCTCAAAAACACCTCCGAATGACATGGTAATTTTTCATGACCTGCAATCCTATGAAACCTTCATAACAATCAAGATGCCCATTTCAAGTTCCGTTTCTTCTGTATCTGGTTCTCCATCACTGATACCCTAAGCCCTGAACCTTATATAACTTATATACCCACATAACCCCCTAAACGGGACCAGAACGTTGGCAATGTATGATTTTCCAGCATTCTGCTGCCTTTCGCCCTTAAACCTGAGCCCCGACCTCAAACCCCAAACCTTAAACCCCATAAACCGTAAACCCTAAACCCTTAAACCATAAATCCCAAAGTAATGTAGGTTACCCCAAGGATAAGTAGGGTTTTATGTCGTTCTATAGGTACCGTACTTGCCAGGTCCCACGCGAGGCTCCAAGTACTTGGATGATCTCGTGACTTCGTAAATGGAGGTTTCCCCAAATTAGGGGGACCGTATTGGGGGTCCCTATAACAAGGACTATAACCTTTTGGGGTCTATATTGGGGTCCCTTTGTTCTGGGAAACAACGACTTAGTATCCCCAATAACTTCAGTTTCAAAAGCCGCATCGTCATTGCCGCTAAGTAGACTCACTGATCGCAAGCCCTAAGCCCTGAAGCCTAAACCCTAAGTCAAAACAGCCTCCAAGAAGTCCGAACATCCGAGGCTTGAAGCTCTAAACCCCCTTAAATGCCCTAAGTCCCCAAGGATCCTAAGCTCCTTAGACCCGAAACCGCCCTTAGACCCTAAGCCACCCACACCCCGTACACCTCCTACAGCCCCTAAGCCCCCCAAGCCCTCTCAGCTGCGGAAGTCCTAAACACCCAAAGCTTGAACCAATAGCCCCAAAGACTTGGGTTTAGGGTTTAGGGTTTGGGGTTTAGGGTTGAGGGTTTAGGGTTTAGGGTTTGGGGTTTAGGATTGTGGGTTTAGGGTTTAGGGTTTGGGGTTTAGGGTTTGGGGTTTAGGGTTTGGGGTTTAGGGTTTGCCCTAAACCCAAAACCCAAAGCTTGAACCAATTGCCAGGTGCTCCAGCCGCCCCAGCACAGAAGCAATTTTCTGCTCTCCCTATCGAGTTGCCCTCCTTGCTTGCTCCTGGCTGTGACGCCGCTTGCCGAAACTATCTTTGCGGATCAGGGTTTAAGGGATTAAATCTAGGGATTAGGGTTTAGGGTTTAGGGATTAAAGTCTAGGGATGAGGGTCTGGGGATTAGGACTTGGGGTGTAGGATTTGGGGATTACTGAGGAGTTCAAGCTTTGGGGCTTTCATGATTTCATGCTTTAAGCCGGATAAGGGCTTATAGGGACTCTGGAGTACCAGACCCTAAGTCGCGATAGGGTTTAGGGTTTAGGGTGACTCCTCAACTATACATAAACTCTGAAGTCTAAACTTCAACCCTGTTTTTCACACCCTAAATCGCGGCAGTGTTCTCTAGGGTTTACTAATTTAGGGTGTTTGGAGAAGGGTCTAGTTGCCCTAGGCAAATAGCTCAAAGTATGTATTCTGTGTAGACTTCAGAGCTCAAAAGTGGGGGTTATTCCCAAACCCTGAACCCCAAACTCCTGATTTTTCATCGACTTGCATGCCAGGGTTAGGGAGGAGGAGCCCCAAACCTAAAACCCTAAAGGCTAAGCGCCTTGCCCTCAACTATCAGACCGGCGATTCTTCACCTAAACCCCAAACCCTAAAGTCCCAAACCCGAAATTCTTAACAAGCAGAATTGGCGGGACCTGGTCATACCGGTGCATCTCGGTTGTCTTGACGTCCCAGCGCGCAACAACCCACGAACGACGATCATTCCTTTCGGGTTCGCCGCCATGGCCGCGAACGATATTTTTTTCGCCGACGAGTGTCCAGTCGTGCCATGCTTTTTTTGGTTTCACTATCGTATATTGGGGTTATCTGGGGAGAATGGAAAAGAAAGTGGAAACTACTATACTATAGGACGAGCTTTCACCGAGAAAGGCCATTGGACAGACAAACTACCACCGTTTTGTTGGGTTCCAGAGATCCCTTCAAGAGAGCAAGTATCGACGACAAGCGCCACCAGGAATGGGGCGGCCAGAGGCTGCTAACCTAAGGATCCAAGGACCCAAATAATAGGGCTCTAGGGCCCAAATACCATGAATATTATAGTATTTGGGCTCTAAAACCCTATTATTTGGGTCCTTGGACCCTAAACCCTACCCTCCACCCAAAATCCTAAATCCTAAGCCCTAAACCTAAAACCCTGAACCAAAGTAGAACTGGCCTCTGTCTTAACTCAACGGATTCGACAAGTTGTTGCATTCCAGGGCTTGGCTGCGCTATCGGGAAGCTTAGGGGGTTAGGGGTTTAGGGTCTGGGGTTTAGGTCCAGGGTTTAGGGGTTTGCGGTTTAGGGGTTTGCGGTTTAGGGGCTGGGTTTGGAGTTTGGGGTTAGGGTTTTGGCTTGGGGTTTAGGGTACCTAGGCCTCGGCTAGCCCTGTTTCCCAAAGGTTTTCCTGTACGTAAGCTAAACCAATTCAGGGGAACCTTGTGCGAGGGTATTGCAGGGGTTGGCTAGGGAATCCATGACAGACCCTAAGGGGTGTATATCATTGTCCGCTGCTTGTAGCGGCTGCACCCGCAACTTCAGAGTCCCCCGCAGGTGCTTGATCATGAGTCTCCTACAGGCCCTCAAGCTCTAAACCTTACTTAAACCCTTGAACCCTAAACCCCAAACCCTAAGCCCTAAGCCCAATACTGCAGCTCCCAGGGCCACACCACTGACATTGGGCAAGCACCCTGTTCAGTGGCTTTGAACTCAGCGTGCTGGCTGAAGACGGAAAGACCCCGGGTTAGGTAATGGTCTTACGGGCTTAGGGGTTTAGGGTTTAGGATCAGGTTTTAAGGTTTAGGGTTGAGGATTTACAGCCCATGGTTTGGGGTTTGGGCCTCTAAGCCATAAAGCCCAACAAAAAAAGGCTGAGGTATACGGGGCTCAGGGCGCGGGGTAGAGGCATGTATGTCAAATCCTCAACCATGGGTCATGGGGTGACTGGCATCGACTAAATGGTTGTAGGTGTAGATGCTACGAAATATGATTGTTTTGGACTTTAACCCCGGGCGAAGCGTGTATGGGACAGTCGCCAAGTTTACCAGTCGGTGAAAGGTTTCGTTTTTCACTTCATGGTTTCGGCTTGTGTCCCAGGTTGTAGCTAGTAGCTAGTACTCATAATTCTGAACCTCCGGCCTTGGCCTGAAGCTTACGAGTATGTGCCATTGGGCACGTCCCCTCGCAAAAATGAGCGCGCCAAGCGCTTGTCACGCAACTACTTTGTCTCCAAGAAAACCCTCACCCAGACATGGTCGAAGCACTTCGATACCTTCATGGAGCAGCACTGGCCCATCCTGTGCCGCTATCACGACCTGGGTGAGCATGGACCGGAGCTCAATCCTCCGGCAAGGGCAGGCTGTGACGAGAAGGCCTGCTTCAAGATGTTGTCCTATGACTCCTTCCGGAAAATGGTGGACCAGGCGTGCAATTTTGAACCTTATCTTACCTTAAGTTCCCCCGAAAAGTATGAAAAAGGTATATAACGTTTCCCAACCTTGTCTTATCATGTTTTCCCCCTTATCGTCAGGTCGGCAAGTGCACCACCACGGACATTAGAGCAGCGGCCGAGGACTACCTCACTGGTGATGCAGAGACCATGGCCACGCTCCGAAGCAAGCGCTCGCTTCAAAGGTTCGTAAACCACGAACCGGGAGTCAGCATCAAGCACTACCAGCTGGCTGACAGCAAGAAATTCACTGCCAAGCTCGGCAGCCTGCTCGAAAACCCCAAGCGAAACCGCAAGGGGTGAGCTTCCCAAACATGGCAGGAACACGGCGTCAAAAAAGCATCTGGCGTTATGCACCTGATCTCTGTTGATGGGAAGACAATATGCACTGTACAAGTATCATTTTGCACCTTCTCTTTTGGAATAGGTTCATAACCTGGGCATTTTGTACCTCATCCTACAGCACTGTCCACCTATCATTTTGCACCTTCTCTTTTGGAATAGGTTCATAACCTGCGTGTAATTGAATTGAGGGATACTAGAGAAGCCCGAAGCCTGTAAATCAACCTTATCATTTTTGATAAGGTGGAAGTTCTCTGTGTCCATTTGCAAGGCTCAACCTCATCAATGCATTCAAATCCTGTGCAGGAGTCAACCTTATCATTTAAGATAAGGTGCAAGTTCTCTGTATTCACTTGCAAGGCTCAACCTCGTCAATGCATTCAAATCCTGTTTACAGTGCCGACAGCTGATGGCCAGTAGAAATTTATCCGGAATAGCCCTACAGGACACTCACGTTAACGCCTGGGCTGTTATAGTCCCGCGACTTTGTTACTGAGCCATGCCGACTAAA
>CAJNIZ010006177.1:0-12842 GCA_905231905.1 Symbiodinium pilosum
CGTACCATAATGTACAGTCATCTACTACAATATGCTATAACATGCTATAACATGCTGTACGCGAAGGGTTTAGGGCTCTTGCGTTTGTCGTGACTTACGCGTATTGTTTTGATGTTCGCGCTTTTCGCATTTTTCGCGCTTTTCGCGCTTTTCGCGTTTTTCGCGTTTTCGCGTTTTCGCGTTTTTCGCGTTTCCTCCGGTTAAACCGAGACACGCAAAACGTTTCCACAGTATATAGGGGCTAGATAGGAATTGTATTCCCTTATTCCTTACTTTCAACCAGGAAGTCTCAGGTTTGCAGGGGTGTATGTAGGGATAGTACCCCAATAATGGAGAATCAAATGGAGAAGAAAATGGAAGGAATGGAAACTAGGGAATATGTAGGGGCTATCTTAGGATTATTTTGGGATAATGGAAAATAAAATGGAACTACCATATAAAAGGGCTATGTAGGGAATTGAAGTATCATTCACGTCGAATCTTATTCTGATCATGCAGGCCCCTTTTATTAGGATGACCGGCAGGCATGAACGCGACCCAAAACGGGGAGCAATGCGCAGACATGGCAAGTGCAGTCTCACAACTGATTTTTTTGTGCCAAAGCTACGGCTCCTGGATGTAGGGACCCGTGCGTCGGCACATACCCAAGTGGATTTCAGAATCCCGGGGAAAATGCTGCAAGGCCTTGTCATCAGCTTCTGAAGATCTCACCTGCAGTGCCCTTTTGAGTCTGTTTAAGGCCAGGTCCCCACAAAAACCTCAAACTAATCAGCCCCAAGCCGTGAAGCGTCAAACTCTGAAAATGTAGGGGTAATATGGAGGTTATATGAAGATTATATAGGCGTGACTTGGGGGTTATAAAGGGGCAATGCCGGGCCAAGCCAGGTTTTTTCGCCTATATCATCAGTGGAACTGGACCAGGCCTGAACTGCTGTGCTTGAAAAACCTTGAATGCTTCAAAGTTTTAGGGGAGACGATATGCATTGATACTTTTAGAGTTCTTATGAGGATCATAGTATGGGAAGTTTTCAATGGGTTCTAGAGTTTCTAGAGGGGCCGTGTACGGCTTCAGAATGAACATGTAACTTCTGGCCTCCTCTCAGGGTTTGCTCAATAGTTGGGTAATTTTGGAAAAGTTGGCTCCAAACCCGAAGACTTGTATTCCTACCTAAAGCCCCCCCTAGCAAGATGAGACATGTAGCTGTGCCTTTATAGTTTTCATGAGGATTTCCATGACTTGGGGTCCCTCTCGGGACCCTTCTCAAAATGCTTGCAGCATTTGGTGATGTTTGAGGGGAACCCTCCTTGGACATTCTTATTTCACCCAGCCTTCACCTCTAAGATCCGCTGGCTATACTCGCAAACATATACTCCCCTTGTTAAACGGACGGACCCCTTTCAAAAGGGGCACCCATGTTTGTCGGAGATCCGCTGTATATCCTGAGAATCCCCGTTTTTGCTGTGGTAACAAGCCTAAGGCCCGTGACGCTGTGCGACATCATAGATCCGGCCCATGGCCCGGCAAATGAATTTAGGGATATCGTGATAATGGAAAAGAAAGTGGAAACTACTAGGTGGGTTTGGGGGGTTCAGAGGTGTAGGGATCTAGGGTTAGGAGTTTAGGGGTGTACGGGGGGTAGCGGGGTAAGGAGTTTTTGGTTGGGGTTCAGGCGTTTGGGGTTGAAGGATTAACTATTGGTGGGTTGCAGCGAAAGGAGGAATAGATCCAGACAGTAGCCCATCCCTATATTCCGTGCCCTATTCACCGCAGACATCCTGCAAGTGTAGAGCTCAGGGGGCCGCGCAGATGCTGACAGGGTGCACTGACACATACCCACAGAATCTGGTTCAAATCCATAGAAGTAAGAATGCTGCATACCTTCTACGCGCCTGCATGCTGCTTCTCGCTAACTGATAAATGCCAAGCCGCAAGACGGGGCCTTTGTTGGCGTGTGTAGCTCAAGTTTGACAACCTCTGCAATCCCAATGTCACCACAACCCCTAGACTTCCTATTGGGTTTAGGCTTATGGACGTCAAATCCAGTAGACCTAAAGCCTTATTGCAGTTTGCGATGCGCATGTCCATTTTCTTACCGCACACCAACGCCATACCCTAATAAATCCCCACAATAGACCCGCTAGAATCTCAACCGCGCGACCCACCCTGGGCCACCTTAAGACCCATTACCCTTAACACGTAGAAAACCAACACTGGTAGCATCCGACCTGCAAACCCTAAGCTGAGAAGATGGGAACGGTTATCTTAAAGAATGTATCTAGAATAGGAATAAGGTCATAGCCATGATCAAGGTATACTCTGTGACGTCGTCAGGGTTACAAGTGATGGCGTAGGCCATTCCCAGACAATCCGTCTACTCACCCAGGTGTTATAACATGCCCCCATCTATCGGTCGCACCGACCCGCTCTTCACCCAATGGCTGACCCTGTGCCCCAGGCGGTTTCCCACTGAGACTGTTGACCATAGAAGTCTGGTCCCCTTGTATTCCAGTAACTGCTTAGGGGTTTGGGCTTAAGGCTTGGTGATGTGCGGGTATATCCTCAGCCATCGTATTTCATGTTCATTCAGGACATGTGTCGGAAGATTGACAAACGAACTTTGATCTTCTCATGCGACCAGTGCGTCCCATACTAGCATCTAGATGTCGCCTGAAGCGTCACTGTTGGTTCGCGCATCACTGCAACCCTGAACCCCGAGCCTTGAAATTGGCGATGGACCTCCGCAAGATGACATTAAACCTTGCTGAATTCAACTTCAACCCTGTGCTTGACCCGAGCCCAGACATTTGCAAGGCATCTTATGGACAACAGTTGTCCATTTCTACAGCTGCAGTTGTTGATCCGTTCGTTTACCTTTTCGACCAGGCATGGCATCGCGCCATGAATCAGTATCTACACGAATTCCTCGGGGCTCCTGTGTGTTTCTGTTGGAAATTGCAATGTCCTTTCGGACCTCCTGGACCGCAATGTGCTGTTATCTTCCAGCTCGTCCTGCTTTCCGACAATATGCCGCGCTAGGTCACCCAGCCATAGCAAACTTGATGCACTTGTCTTCAAGCATGCCAGCTTCTGCTGGCTTGGCTGGCAAACATCACACCTGCGTAGTAGCAGCAGATGGTCAGCTAGTCTGCTTTGGACTGAACAGGAAAAAGCAATGCTGCGTGCCGCTAGATATGGGACAGGTTTCAGCAGTTTCTGCCGGTAACTCCCATACTTGTGCAATAAGGGCAGACGGTCAGCTTGTCTGTTTCGGAGCGGGTGGGCCGGGCGATGGGCGATGCAAAGTGCCAGCGGATTTGGGACCAGTCTTGGCAGCGTCTGCAGGCAGTTTTCACACTTGCGCAGTGAAGGCAGATGGTCAGCTGTTCTGCTTTGGACGGAATTGTGATTGTAATGGCATTTTTGATTTGCCGACAACGGGGGTCGACCCCTGTGATCCTTTGTACTCTCGTGTAGTGAGACCACCGCCCACGCATTTGGGAAATGTTTTGGCAGTTTCTGCCAGCTACAAACATTCCTGTGCGGTGTCATCAGCTGGTCAGTTGGCCTGCTTCGGGTGCAATGAACATGGACAATGCGATGTTCCAGCGGATTTGGGCCCAGTTTTAGCAGTGTCTGCAGGCCACAAACATACTTGCACAGTGAAGGCGGATGGTCACTTGGTCTGCTTTGGAGGGAATGACCTTGGACAATGTGACGCACCGATGGATTTGGGACCAGTTTTGACAGTGTCTGCTGGTAGTTATCATACCTGTGCAATAAAAGCAAATGGTCAGCTTGTTTGCTTTGGAATGAACAAGTACAAGCAGTGCACGGTGCCGGAGGATTTGGGACCAGTTTTGGCCGTCTCTGCTGGTGGATTCCACACCTGTGCATTGAGGGCAAATGGTCACCTGGTCTGCTTTGGATGCCGCAAGTATTACAAATGCGAGGTGCCAGCAGACGTGGGACTGCTTTGCTGAACATGTAGATATGCTCTGTTGTCTGCACGCTTGCTTCGCAATCCTGCGTCCAGAAACTAATCAATGCAAGGTCTTGGGCCTGTAAGTCTTGTAACCCCTTGCCATGATGCATACGATGTAGCCAGCAACCTACAGCAATTGATGCGTGCAAATGCGTCCTGCAGCCCGCAGCAGTTCAATATGTCGCAAGATCAGTATTAGAAGTACCGACGTCGACACAGCAGGCTCGACACAACTTCATGACCCAGGGAGTTGGGGGATGCAGGAAGCTGCAGGTATACACGCACTCAGACACATGCGATGCGCTGCTTACAGGTCAAATTGTTGCTTAGAAGGGCTATCCCTATCATTACATTCTACATAATAATGGCTTTTACTGCGTTTGTTTTCAACTTTTTCTATTGTATACATGTAGTGCGACCAGTTGCTCACGCACTCTTTTTTTACGCACTCTTTTTGATTTGGTTTTCTTTTCCGGAATATTTTTAACCTCATCCCCATCACCTAACTGTGGATACACGCAGCTCTTCCTTCCCCTCGAGCCTAACCTCACCCTCAATTTGTTGCTAGGCCTTCCGGCATCTTTTGGCGTAAATCCTGTGACCAAGTGCGTTCTTCTGATTCTTATACGAAAAAAATAGCGATATTTCTAACATGTATTCCGGCTTTTGCACAAGGCCTCTTTTGCACCAGCGCCTTGGTACGGATATATGAGATATGATATGTCCTAGGGAGGGTGTGTGGTGAAGAAATGGATATTGTCATCGCTGATTGCGGCCAACGCAAACCTAAAACCCTAAACCCTTGAAACCCCCTTGAAAGCCCATCAAACACCCTTACCCCAGACCCCTTGAAAAGCCTTCGAAACCCCCTCAGACCCTTAAAGGCGCCTTTGAACTCCCTTAAAACCCCAATATAATCCCAATATAACCCCAATAGAATCCCAATAGAATCCCAATATAACCCCAATAGAATCCCAATATAACCCCAATAGAATCCCAATATAACCCCAATAGAATCCCAATATAACCCCAATAGAATCCCAATATAATGCCAATATAACCCCTGAAGCCCCCATAATGAATGCTCGCGACTCACGGAATCAAGGCCTCAGTTCCCGGCATGACTGCTTTCAAGGCCTCCCGGGAAAGTTGAACATGTTTGAGGGTTATATAGGGGGTTATTGGGGGCTTTTTGGGGATTATGTTGGGGGTTATATAGGGGTTAAATTGGGTTATATTGGGATAATGGAAAATAAGATGGAAACTACTATTTAGGGTTAAGGGTTTCTGGTTTAGGCTTTGGGGCTCGTGTGCAGTTGTGATGATCTAGGATGTTTCTCATTTAGGCTTCATGAGCTGTTGTAGGGGTTGTAACCCTGCCCATGAAAGTTCAGATCTTTCTACGACTGTCTGTCTTTGAGAGGATGATTCACGGTTCAGGTTGTGAATCATCGGAACTATGCCTTACTTGGCTCCCCAGATTCATACCATTTTGTGGACATAGTATCCCAGTTCCCGGCTGCATCCACATGCTCCTGTGGATTGCGCCAGGTATGGAATCCGAAAACGAATCCAGCCGATAGGCAACATGCTCCTTGGGCCAAGCAGTTACATCTATACATGAGTGTTATGGTGTCCCCACCCATACTACGCTTGCATACTTCCCCACACCTATGCCATCCCTGTGTAGACATCATACACATCCACCTTCGGCCGTGATCTCATCCCTGCAATACCACCCAGGTTATGCCGGTGATCACGCCTGCGTTTCCGTCCATGAACTCCACGCACAATGCCAGAGACACAGTTGACCCATCATGCAGAAGGCAAGGAAAAGATTCATGCTGGCTTGCAAGCGACGTACGTGGAGGCTGCCATTGCAAAGTACTAGTGGATAGCAAGGGAGATATGGGATATCAATAGCTGATGCTGAAAGCAGTAGTCAGGGTATAAGGCATGCCTAGCAGCATTATGTAGATATGTTATGCCTAGCGAAGTACTCCTTAGGTGGGCCAGTAGAGGATGCCATACATAGCCCGTATACGAGCCTCACAAAAGCTGTATATGGAGGTATAGCCACCTGAAACTGCTCTTGATATATAGTCCCCCTTAAGTAGATAGAATATGGCTTTGGGTATATTAGAATAAGATCCCCATATGCCCCATATTCTATCTACTTTAGGGGGGACTATACCCTAAACCCTAAACCCTAAATAGTAGTTTCCATTTTCTTTCCATTATCCACTTATAACACCTATAACACCCCTATATTCTATCTACTTAGGGGGGGACCATACCTCCACTCCAGGATCACTGTAGGTCCTAAGCAGCATGCGACGAGAAGCTCCGAGGTGACGGAGACCACCAAGCGAATACTTCTGGATGAGTGCAGAGCTTGGCACGTTTGGGGTGTAGGTTGGGTACTGCCCCCCCTAAGTAACAGTAAGAAGTATAATATGGTTATATATAGCCCTTAGTAGGACCCCTGATATAGACTGTTACTGGGTGGGGGCAGTACCCAAGGTTTAGGACTTATGGCGGTGGATGGGTGGGACCTCCAGTAGAATCCCCAAAGCTGGCAGTTCCCGCTGGAGCCTCTAAGCCTAAAGCAAGTGCAGGGAACGTATGGTGGTATAAAATCCCCCTCACTTGCAGCAGAATCGCACTTTGCTTCATGTTTCTCTTGCTTTTCGCCGTTCAACATTCGTCAGGTTGCCAACTTACTGTACATGCAAACCTACAAACATACATGTCCTGTGTTTCTGTGGTGAAGTGCTGGGCATGAGTGCCTTGATTCAGATGAGCGTCGCTAGTTTCAGGCTCCAAAGTGGGCTATAGCCCGCTTGACCTAGCTGCCGGCGCGTCATGTGTGCACCCCCAGAGGGTCCGCGCGTGTGCGCGGAGTCAGGAGGACCAGATGCTCCGCCAGCACAAGCAGCAGAAGGAGGCTTCCCGGGCCAAGCGCAAGGGTTTGAAGAGAGTGAAGACCTGGGTCACGGAGGAGGACACTCGACCTCGTCTTCCGTCCTTGGAGGAGGAAGTGGAGCAACAGACCGTTGAGTGCAACACGGAAGTGGAGACCGCAAGGTTCGACAGCAAGAGCTCCATGAGGAAAGTGAGCAAATCCAAAGCAGTAGTGAGAGCACAGTCTGATGCAGACTGATGCTCTGTAATATAACCCAATATATACCCTATTATACTATAGTAGTTTCCATTTTATTTTCCATTATCCCAATATAACCCCAATAGAACCCTAATATTATTTACTGCTACTGGGAGCCTGGAACCTGTGTAGTCACCTTATGTCTGGGATATGGTACCCATTAAATAGGGATAATGGAAAAGAAAATGGAAACTACTATAATGGAGAATCAAATGGAAAAGAAAATGGAAAATGAAATGGAAACCAGGGAATATATAGGGTTATCTCAGACTTTAAGGGCCCTGAGAAGGGATTTTTCTGCTATCTCAAGATACATCCTGCACACAACTCCCCTTTTGTGGCATGTGTGCCAAAGGGCACGTGGACTGGGGGGCAGTGTGTGCAGGTTTGTTTAGTCTGGTCTAAGGCACAGGTGATGCATAGCCATTTCCACCCACAGGTGGGTTGGCGAATGGTTCATGGGCCAACCTCGGCGTGCGTCATGCCAAGACACAATCTGCTGGACTCAAAACCCCTCGAACGCTGCAGACCTCAGAAGACAACCCTAAACACACGCCGTGCTTGCAGCGCAACGACAGCTTTGAAACACGTGTAAGGTTCAAGAGGGGGTTCGAACTGGTGCAGAGCGTGGAAGGCAACAAGGCAGAAGCGTCCACGGAATTTTGCTAGTTTAGGGTTATTTGTTGAGGGTTTAGGGTTATTTGTGTTTGATATATTTAAGGTGTCTATGGTTCTTTTGCGGTATTTTAGTTCTTGAATAGAATCCAATGTGCTAGTGGTGTGCTTTCTTGGCAGAGCATGGTTAAGGGTTGAATGCGTTGGGTACAGGCGCGTTTTCCCCTGAGCACAGTTCCCCCAACATGTAGAGGGTCCAGAATCTGGCTGTCGTTTAGAAAGCTTAATTTTCTCGTTGATCTTCGCATCAGACACACAGTGGATTCTGATGGCGAGGAGCATAACCTTACATAACCCCTGTATAACCCTGTAGAACGCTAGATAACCTTCAAAGCAAGGGGCAACTCGGAATCGCCCCAGCATGTTGAAGTACTGTGATGCAGCCCGGGATCTTTACTGTACATTGTGCACGTGCTCTTGCTTGCTAGTAACTTCTCCCAACAGTAAGCAGTGTTTTCTTGAAGCCTGAAGAGAACTTGCAACTCAGTCTACTGGATGCCAGGCCTCGCATTAAAAACCCTACAAATCCCACACACCACAGCCCTAAACCCCTAAACCGAGAGCCTCGCGAGGCAGAATGGAGCGACGTGTGATGCTGAGCCCTGCTGTCTTCCTACCACCTTCAAAGGTTCCAGGGTTGTATCATATTTGGGCTATATGAGCTGTAGTATAAAACCTTGAACGGGGTATGTACTAAGTCGCACGCATTCCTAGCTCGTACGGGTAAACTCGCGAGCGTGCAAGGAAGTTGCCTTATGCGCCTGGATGATGGGGCTAGGTGTCCTTGTTGGCTACTATGGCAGATAGCAGGCATCCAACACTACGGCTCAAAAACAAAACGTGCGTGCCCTTAGCCCCAAAGCATCTGGCTGCGTGCAACTGGTAAGCAGACACTAATGGCAGTGAAGTGTGAGGGCTGCTAGATGCTTACAGAGCGTGAATTGATCGGGATATGGTCTCCAGAATAAAGGATCCTTATTCCAGTGCTGGCTGAGGCTTTAGCTTCATTGCGTCTTCTGGATGACCCTTCCATCGGTGCTTATATACTGGTACCGGGATTCACCCCAGCTCCCTAACCGAAAACCTGACACGGAGAGCCAGGAAACTTAGTACCTAGCAAAGCTCAACTCAGAATGCAGCCTGCTTCGGTGGACATTCCCAGACCCCCTTGAAGCAAGGAACAAAACCCCCCCCCAAAGAAGAACGAGGCGTTGCTACATTGGGTTGGTCATGGAAACTGGGGAAATTTTGGGTGGTTCCAGGCTTTGAAGCCCTTAGCAGTTCTGGTTCGATTCAGCTTTCAAGGGCCCTTTGCCTTGGACTTCCGAGCCATCATTGCAGAGCAACTGCGGGCTTAGCTGAGAAGATATGCTGTTAAGGGTTTAGGGTTTAGGGTTTAGGGTTTAAGGTTTAGGGTAGGGTTTGGGGTTGAGACAATACAGAGGAATTATACAGATGATCGCCCTAACTATAGCATTCAATTAGATTAAGATAATGAGGATCAGACCCTCATCGCATAGTGCGTGTTGAGCTCCCAAGGTCTATGCGCCTTTCCCGTTCTTCCAGGAGTTCAAGCATTTCCTGAAGATTGAGGTTGGCAATTGAGGGAATTCATGTGAGCCATAGTCTAAACTCCTTAAAAGGGGGTTATATGGGGAATTCTATAGGGGACTACTATAGGGGATATTAAGGGGGATGCTAGGCTCATGTTAGTTGATCCGGTGATCCTTTCTATTCAGAGCCTCTTTCACTTTCATGCCTTTCCAGCTCGTACCTTGCCGTCATACAATTTCTTTGTCTCCTGCCTGCCCTCTAGAATCTGAACCGCGCATCATGGATTGTAGCTCTTGACATACATATAGTCCCCCTTTAGTAAGTGGAGTATGGTTTAGGTATATTACTCGTAAAATAAGATCCCCATATACCCCATATTCTATCTACTTAAGGGGGACTCTACCTCAAAAATCCTACAGATTGAATCTTCTAGAAAGTGTTCGTGTCAGATCCTGGCAAAGTCTGAAGATGTTTACAACAAGCCTGGGCCTCGACGTAAGAGCGTTTAGGGTTTCGGATACCCCCCCACCTCCCCCCTAATGTTATATACTCCCAATACAATATACCACATAATGGGAGTCTTTAATATTAGGGGGTGGGGGCAGGGTTAATATGAGGGGGAGGGATTCATTCTTCTTCAGGGTTTAGGTTAGTTATATGTCTAGGAAATACAGGGGTACATGTAGGGATAATGGAAAGCCAAAATGGATGTAGGGCTTAGGGTTTACGCACTGGCAGGCTTCAGGTGGATACCCTTACATATGGCGATTTAAACCAGCAGATGGAAATGTCCGGATCTTATTCTAATATACCCAAAGCCATATTCTATCTACTTTACGCGGACAATAGCTTTGCAAGCCAACCGTTTGATGTTATCAGGAGTGGACTTCTGAGATCGCGTTTGATGAGAGGGTCCTCTGTTCCAAAGATCTGCTTGACACGTTGTGTGGTAGCTTCCATAAACTGAGAGCCCCCAGTATGGGGATTTCCCAAAGTGAGGGGGTACCCATAATGAGGATTAAGATATTAGGGGTTTGTATTGGGGTCCCCCTGCTTTTGGGAAACTACCATATAGACCCCATATTACCATAAAATGTATTTTGATATGGAAACTCCCATATGTCTTACGGGCTGGAGATGCTACATGCAGATTTGGTTCGGGAAAGTCCACACCTCTGATTCAAAAGCGCCCTGCCTTGAGTAAGGAACTGTAGATTTCCCGCGTGCAAGCACCCCAACCGTAACCGCTAAGTGCACGACCTTACGATCTGCGCGCAGCCTAAGCGCTAGAAGCCCAAACCCTAGACCCATGGCTATATGTATTGGGGTTATACTATTATACAGGGATAATGGCAAAGAAAATGGAAACTACTATAATATTATGTTATATTATAGTATATTCGTATACTACATCGTGCTATATATATATATATTCTACTATATTATATCATATGAACTGGCATCGGATGTCCCAAGCCCTAGATGTTACGCTGGACCTTCTACTTTCAACTGTATGGCTAAGGTTCAGCGGCTGGGTCGAAAGCAAGCTGCGTATCCTCGTGATGCAGCTGGAAGCTGTTCGGTCCCCAAACCTTGGGGCTTGCGGGGGTGGGGTTTGGGATCTAGGTGTTGGGGTTTGGGGTCCTCAACTCCTACTGTATTTCTAAAGACGTCGTTGTCATCACACAGATTGTGTGACCTTCCTGGCCATTCTTGCCAAGTATGGATGCTCAGTCCGTAGCACTATAGCCCCCCTTAAGTAGACAGAATATGGCTTTGGCTATATTAGAATAAGATCCCCATATCTTCCATATCCTATCTACATAAGTGGGACTATACATCCATGCCCTGGTTGCCGCTACGAGAGGACTTCAGAGAGGCCATCTGCAAAACAGGGTGGGCAGGTGGCCGGACGCAGATTTCTGCTAGTAATCCCAGAATACATTACTGCAATAGACTAGAATATACTACAATACACTATAATTTACTATAATATATTAGAATATACCATAATATAGGATGTTTGAAGTCTGTCAAGGCTTCTTCTCAGCCGTACATCTACAATATTGTGGAATCCTTGCCGAAAGGAACCTCAACCAGAGAAGAAGATCTTGACCACGCAAAATCCCTTCGACCCGAAACCCAACCCCGAAGCACATCTGAAGACAGCTTTGGAACCAGTTGGACGGAGAGGCCAGGCTCCAAAAAGAGCCTGTTCCTTAAAAATTCCCTGATTTAATAAAATATTAGGTATAAGATAATCTACATAATAAGTAAATTAGTAGGTCCCATGTTCTTTCCCATTATCCCTATATAACCCAATATGTATATACACACATATATACCCTATAATCCCTATGTAACCCCTATAAAAGCCATGGGCTCAGGTGAACGGGATGCGAATTCATCCCAACCCTCTCCAGTGCCTCGCCTCTGGAAGCTTCATTGCAAATGGTTGGAGTCGGTTGGAGTGGACGCTTGGTGCTTTAATGGGGCTTCTAGATATGGCAGAGGGCACGGTAATATGATAGTACATTATAGTCTATTATAGTATATTGTAGTAAACTATAGTCTATTATAGTATACTGGAGCAGACGGATATAAGTAGGAAAGCCTTGCTCTCAGAATCTGAACATTCCCCGAGGCTGATTCCAATCATTTAAGCCTCTAGGTGGTTTTCGCTGGGGGTTTAAGGTTCAGGGTTTCCAGAATGGTCCCACAACATTTGAGATACTGGCGGACTGGGATAGAAGCTTCGGGTTGTAGTCCCCCTTAAGTAGATAGAATATGGGGTACATGGGGATCTTACTCTAACACACACAAAGCCATCTTTTACCTGCTTAAGGGGGACTATAGCCTGGAAGGCTCAAGAACCATGTGGGAAAGCTTCGGATCCTAAGCCCTACGACCGACATGCCGAGCCTTGTGTTAAACCCTATATAGACCTATTACTACGGTAGGGCCATGTTTTTCCCTTCTCCCTGTATGACCCATTATATCCCCCTATTACTATAGTGGATTCCATGTTTATTTTCCATTCTCCCTATATAACCCCTGTATAGTGCCCATTTTACTTGCCATTCTCCCTACCAAACACCTACATCCATCGTACAACGAACCCTCGGGTAGAGCTGTTCGCTTCCGGCGTGGCATCTCCAACAGTCGAAGGAACGATTTGTGAAATCCTTGCGCGTTTCCTGGATGGGAGGCAGGACCTTAAAAAGTGGATCTACTGCCCCGAGCCTGAAACTCCCAACCCTAAACTCAAACTGGGGCCGTAGACTTGGAACCTATGCTCTCAGGATCATCCCCCAACGGAATGCCTCTGGTGCAGGTATAGCCTAGGGGAGAGTGATGCAGACTGGCCCTTCGGGCAGGGTCCCCAGAACAACCAGAGCGGAGCAATGAGGATTCTGAACCTGAACAGCTTGGGTTTCATCATGTCTGGGTTTAGGGTTTAGAGTTTA
>CAJNIZ010006178.1:0-17563 GCA_905231905.1 Symbiodinium pilosum
TACTATGGAACTCCTCCACCCAAGTCCCAAAGAATAGGGCTTTAGGGCCCAAATACCATTTATAGTATAGTATTTGGGCCCGAAAACCCTATTATTTGGGTCCTTGGACCCTTAGGGCAAGAATTGCAGAAAGCCCTCAGGGGACTGCATGTAAGGAAGCCCAAAATTTAGAAGCTTTGCGATTCAAAGTTTTTCGTGTGAAAGGCCTCTACTGGTTCAAGGCTGTTCAACAGGTTTAGGGTTTAGGGTGTTGATTCAACAACAGATGCTACTCCCAGCCACTGCAGTGCCAAAGTTCTCAGCATAAACGGATCCTAATTGAACTCTACGCTGCATCCTAAACGCAAAGCTGGCAAGACGAAGTCCTAGGCCACAAAGCCAGCACCACAATTCCTGAACCCTAAGCTCAAAATCTTAAGGCCCGAATCCTACACCCTAATCCAAAATCCGGGGCCTCAGAACCTGAGCCCACACTGCTAGACCCCAAGCCCTATACCCTACAGTCCCACAACTCCCAAACCCTAAACCCCAAAAACTTGAGCCCTAAACCCTAAACCCCTAACCCCCTAAGTCCCTACACCCTGAAACCCCTAAACCTCCAACCAAAAGCTCAACCCCCAGCACCTCAGCGAGGAGGTTGTCCCTCGACATGTCCCCGACAGCCCTGGAGGCTGTCTTCAGGAAAGCACCTTTGAGGTGCAGGGTTTAGGGTTTAGGGGTTTAGGGTTTAGGGGGGTTTAGGGTTTGGGGTTTAAGGTTTAGGGTGTAGGGTTTAGGGTTTAGGGTTTGACAATAATGGAGTTGGGAATTAATTGGTTTTTGGGGCTTAGGGTAAATCGAGTGGAAAGTTAGATGGAAACTGGATTCATGTAGATTGGGGCATCTAGAGGTCATGCAAAGTAGGGCCCTAAATGGTTACCCATGTCATGTGGAGGTCGGCTTGGGGTACCCTATACTGTAATCAGTTCACCCTAAACCCCAGACCCTAAAGATACAAGGAATCCAGGACCGTGATGGTGGTCATCACGACTTGTCGGCTTGTTCACCATGTCTGAACAAAAGGGTACTACGTTGATTGGATGAGCGAAAGGGTCTCTGTTTTGCTGCTGCACGGCAACCCCAAAACCATCCTCATATCCCTACTATATACCAGTTCAGGTTCCCGGGGAGGAAGCAGCAAACCCAAAGCCCTAAACCCTGTAAGGCCAAAGCCCTGAACCCTAAACCCAAAGCCCTAAACCCTGAAGCCTACAACCCCTAGTCACTAATGAAACCCCAATACAGCCCCAGTGGGTGACCTACGAATAACAGGTATGCAACATGTGATAACATGTGGGCTATAATCCAAACTTGTAGTTTCCCCCTTGACTACCCCACCCCCTTGAAGCAGTTTAGGCTATAGCTCATATGGGTCATATAGGAGTTATACATAGCATGAAAGGGATTACAAGGGCTTAGTTAGGATGTCTAATGCACGGTCTTATGCCCTGGTAATTGGAGGCTTGTATGTCCTTCAACTGTAGCCTCAACACCTCCCTGGCCCCTGAAGCCCCCCAAACCCCTATATAAACACTGCTCTCCTGGTTTAGGGTTTAGGGGCTTAGGGTTCCTGAACTCCTAAGCCCTCAGCCCCGACACGTTCCGCTTGCTGATTGTCAGTGAGAAGTGAAGGAATGGAAGAGACAATGGAAAGTACCTTTTTGGGAAGTATGCGGGGACTACCACACAGATACATTCCACCATTTCCTCATAATAGGCGGCAAGTCAAACCCTGCCATGTCCCTAGAAACCCCAGTTTCCGTTTCATTCTTCATTTGCTTCTCCTGTTTTTCCGTTCCCTAAACGCTGAACCCTAAATCGGAACCCCTTGTATATCTATGTATATATGTATATAACTCCTACAACCAGAGAGTGAGTACAGTACACAAGCTTTCCAAGTTCCTCGCCCCGTCGCCGATGCTTAGAACCGCTCCGTGGTGACACCCGAGGCGGCTCCTCTGCTAACTTAAGGTTCAGGGTCCTACGTGGGACTTACTACTAAGGGTTAACCCTTAGGTACCTATAATAGGAGTATAGGGGAATCCCAAAGGCTTAAGGGTCTGAGGTCCAAGATAAGTCCCAAAGAGGGTCTAGGGGGGTTAGGACTTAGGGGTTTTTAGATTTGGGGTTTAGGGCTTTCATTAGGGGTATGGAGTCTTGAGGGGTTATACCCCAGGGAAATCCAAGGTTGGTTATTTCCTTAGCCTAATACGCAACAACCCCCCTGACCTAACTAGACATGTTTGGCTACTATGGGGGGATGTTTCAGAACGTGGGGAGGGTGCTGATTCTCAGGGTCAAGGATTAGGGAGCTTAAGATTCAATTCTTGGGGGGTTGCGGTTTAGGCTTTTTAGGGGTTAGCGTTGAGGCTGCAGGCTTTTGGGCATTTAGGGCTTTTGGTCTTCTTGCTGAGTCAGTGATCTATACTTTTGATGATGAGAAGAAGAGACCCTAAACCTGAAACCCTAGACCCTGCACCTTAATCCCTAAACCCTAAACCGCATGTAGGAGGTTCCCAGGACATTCTGCTTGCTGAGCCTAACGAGTCGATAACTACAGGGTGGGGCCCTCCAGTTTCATGAGTATGCTTATACGCCCCTTCCCTACCATCTACGAAAAGCGCCCACAAGCAAGGTCCAGGTAGCCGCAGGTAGCCTTGTTACGAGGAATGATCACTCATGGCCCGACACTAGACCCTAAACCCTACTTACAGTGTCGCCAGACCTCCAGAGGATCTAGAAGGTAGGGCACACGCCAGGGATCTTGCTGTTTCAGGTTGATTTCCAACCCGGGCAAATTTGACCCCAACCCCTAAACTCTATACCGTGTCTACCCTCAGTTACATGTACAGAGAAGGGCTTAACCCTGAACTTCACACACCAAATCCTTCACCGCAAACCCCAAGCCCTACACCTGGAACCCTACGACATAAACCCCCAAAGACCCCAAACCCTAAACCCTAAACCCTAACCCCCGGGTTGCATCCTGGGGAGACCTGGTCTCGCCACCCTCATCATCATCCAGCTGAAGCTGAGCACGTATGACCTCAACAAAAGGTGTCTTGTGCTAATTGAAATTCTGTGGAATTAGTCAGTCTACATAGGCTATTGGGATTGTGACTTTCAGCATCGGGGATCGTATAGGTAGAATTGCGAAAGTAAAAAGGTCATCTTAGTAGGAGCCTGTCATTCAACAACAGGGTTTGCGAGGGTTTAGTTGTCCGATTTTTCAGCAAACTAAGCATCACAGATCAAGAATCGAGGTAACCAAGGGGATGCAGTGAACTTATTCCGGGCTCACCTCTGGTGTGTACCCCTAAGGGTCCAAGGACCCAAATAATAGGGTTTTAGGGCCCAAATACTATACCATAAATGGTATTAGGGCCCTGAAGCCCCATTATTTGGGTCCTTTATACCCCTATATAATCCCCTAATACCTCTATATCTCCCCCTATAACCCCTTTAAAAGGGACCCTATTATTTGGGTCCTTGGACCCTTAAGGTACTAGTTAGCCGAGGCGGTCCCTGCCTCAAAACACAAGAAGAGGCCTACCGAGCCTGTTGCCCGAGACCCTTCGAAGCTCAGCATGCCATCCCCTAAGGGTCCAAGGACCTAAATAATAGGGTTTTAGGGCCCAACTACCATTAATATGATAGTATTTGGGCCCTAAAAGCCTATTCTTTGGGTCCTTGGACCTTTAGGGATTGTCTCTACTCGTGCGCAAGCAGATCTAGCAACTGCGTCTATGCAGGTTTGAAGACAGTAGTTTACTTGAGGTCCAGCCAAGAGTCCATTTGTTCAGGATTTCTGTCAATTAGTTCTACCCCCCCAAGCTCAGAGCCTTCAACCGCGCACATCAATCCTGCAGCCAGTAAACGCCGTATCGTAAACCTGAATTGCTAAACACCAATCCCCAAGCCTTCCAAACCCTCCGAGAAGGATCCAAAAACCCTGCACATAAACAGAATGCCCCACACCAGAGACCCTCAATCTTACATCCCAACCCCAAAACATTTGGACCTGAGACCCTAAACCCTAAACCCCTAAAACCTTAAACCCTTAAACCCCTGAACTGGGTCATGGGCTCTTCCGCTAGAGGAAGCCATGGCTGTAGCGCTCCGAGCATCACTGCGTTCTACTAGTACGGCAAACGTTCAAGGTGTAGGGCGTAGAGTTTAGGGCGAGTGAAGGGAGGGAGAAAGTGTGCTCACTGAAGGGCAGTCTGAGATGTAGGGCATAGAAACCCGATTTGGAATCAGGGGCCTGGGGTATGGTGAGGTCTGTAAACTTCTGGCTTTAGCTTATGGGCTTCAGCTGAAGCGGAAAGCGAGCTCATTTTGGTTACTAGGTTTGGGATTTGAGCAGTACATGGTGGAGGGCTTCTGCACCTAAGCTGAGATCAGCTAGTGATAGTCAGGTTGGCTTCGTAGTCACAATCCTGAACTCCACACATCACTTCCATTTGTGCAGACTCTCTCTTGCGGTGAAAACCTACATTTTGGGGTATAGGATGCCTAGGAACTCTTCGAACATGCATTCGTGGTCTTGCTCTGACTGGGTTGCCCATTCTGGCTTCCTACTGGGATCGCAGCTGTCTTGGGCCGGGCAGTTCGTAACGGAGCTTGTGGCGAGGAGCTCGTGTCAGCACTGTCAATACATGGGGTCATTCCCCCTTACAGTAACTGTTACCACAGTGGGTTATAGGAGTTATAAGAACCCCCTTAACAAGGCCCCTTTAAGGACAGTTACTGGGAGGGGGAATGACCCAATCAATACAACTGAAGTGGGGGAAGGCAATAACAACTACTGCTCATTGCACTTCTTCTCCTTTGTCTCCTTTTGTCTTGCAGTGCTAGGTCTAGGATCCTGGGATGCTGATCCAATATCAAATCTTGCACTCACTGCGGCCCTTCTGCTGGGATTCGTAAAGCTGCAGGATGCCTTTAAAAATATCTAAAAACCATTGAAACAACATATGAGCTATTGTCTAAACTCCTAGCATCCCCCTTAATAACCCCTATGGCAGCTCCCTATACTATTCCCTATATCACACCTTTTAGGAGTTTTCACTACAGTTCATATGTTGCACCACCATGCGGGCCTAGACCGGTGTACCCCCGGCAGAATCATGTCTAGGGTTTAGGTTGAGGGTCAAGGGTAGGGGTAGTAACCCTATAATAGGGTTACTACCCTGAAGCCCAATCCTACTCGCCTCAATACCCTAAAGCCCCAAACCCTTGGGCACCCGCAAATAACCCTGAAACTCCTCATCTTCAAAAGCCCATAATACTTAGCCCACATTACTCTAGGAAGAAAAAAGGATCCTTCTTACATGAATATAAAGCATTCCATACCCCCAAAATTATAAAGGATCCCTAACATTGATCCTAAATCCTAAGCCCTCAACATCAGTTTCAATTTTATTCTCCATTATCCCTATATAACCCCAAACCCTACACCCTAAACCCTAAACCCAACATAGGAACACCAGCTCAAGCCCCGTAGGCCCAGCGGAAGGCCCCGACGAGTTCCTGAACCTGTCCGTTGCTGGCATCAGTAGGAAGCACTTCATGAGCTTCTTAGGGTTTAGGGGTATATAGGGTTTACGCCTTGGGGCTTGGGGGTATTTAGGGTTTGGGGTTAAGGTGTATACAGGGTTCAAGGTTCAGGGTTTAGGGCGATATTATGTGGGGGTTAGGGGTTTAGGGTAAACCATCTGGGGCGGGTTCCTGGCCGGAGACGAGAGGTTAGTGTTGATTTAGGGCGTTCGGATTTAGGCTGCAGGGTTTAGGGTTGGGGATTTATAGAGTTTAGGGTTTGACGGCCGCAGGAACAAATCACTTGTGGATGTACCAAGGTCCTTGGGGATTTGTGGGGGGTTGTGGTGTAGCGCTTTGGCGTTTACAGCCATTGCATAAAGATGATTGGCTGCGTCTCCCATATCTTTCTTGTGAAGTTCATGCAGGTACGCAATGATTTCTACTTAAACAATACGAATCCAGCTCTAGGAAATCAAGGAAGCCCAAACTCCCATTCCTGAGTTTTCTTCAGGATGTCTCATAGTTCCTAACAAACACATATCATGAAACTGCAAATTCCCAGGAAACTAAGGTAATCCTTCAGGCGGATTTCCTTTTTCAACTTGTTAAGATCGTTTATAAAAGCTGCGGGAAATAATGCGCATCTAGCAAATCAAGAGAATCCGAGGTGCTGCGAGTGCTTATAACGAACAATCCTCTCCAAACTCTAAACCCAAAGCTCCAAACCCTAACCCTAAACCCTAAACTCTACACCCTAACACTAAGCCCTAATCCTCTCTAAACTGTTTCAGAGTTCAGGTTGATCCTTAAGACTTTCCCCCCTAGCGGGCCCCTTTCCGAAAGTAGCCTTCACACTTTAAAGCGGCCTTCTAGGATTCTAGACCTCAAAACTTACCCTAGGGATCCAAGTATACAAATACGCGGTTTAGGGTCTAGGGTTTAGGGTTTAGGGTACCAACCTTGGGCCTTGAAGTCTATAGATATTACCTATATTGGGCTATTTGAATCCCTAGAGTTAGTACTCATTCTCAGAGGATTAGGACACTGAGACTAGCCAACGCATATCAAAATGCTCAGCTCGAAGCCCTTCGAAACCTCCGAATGCTTGCTGAAGCCTGAACGCGGATAGCACAAACTTTCCTGCATTAGCAGCATGCACGTCAGTTGGCAAACCTCATTTTGATCCTTCCTATCCTTCCTGTGGGCAGACTACCAGAAGTCAGGTGAGTACGTTTCAACGCAATGCATTTTCAGAGAGGCTATCTCCAGTTCAGTAGCAAGTGTCCCCCAATTATACTAGATATAACCCAGGAAGACTGCGGGTAATTGAGCTTACAGGTACCCAAACCCTAAACCCTAACCCCCAAAAGCGTGAACTGTAAGCAGAAGCCCTCAGCAAGTGGCTGCCTCCGACGGATCTGTCAGCGGACCTCTCCTGGTCAAATAGCTACCCAGACCCTCCTATGTAGTTCCTTTTTGGGTAGAATATTATAATCCCGAAACCCTAAACCCTAAACCCTCAACCCTAAACCCTAAAACCATAACAAACCCAAAAAGGAACTACGTTAGAGCCCTTGGGTAAAGTTTGAAGGGAAGGAGTGAGGGCACTTAGAGTTCACCTTGGCATTCACCAAGGCTTGAGGATGAGAAATTTGGAGTTTAGGGTTTAGGCTTAAGGGTTAAGGGTTTAGGCTTGAACTCGGCAATGCAAAGTATGATGTACACTTCCTAAAACAAGATAGAATCTGACAAGCAGCAGCCCCTTGCACAGACCCGTTTTCTTAAGAAGCCCTTCGCAAAAGCCCCCCATCCCCAAACCTCAAACACTACAGGGTGGCGCTCGCCACCCACGTAAGCATGCTTAATAGGTGGCCACCCGAATGTCAAAGTTCCCAAGCCCTGAACTACGAGATTGAGATTGTTAGAGCTTAGAGTGGGTTTAGAGGACTTTAGGTCCCCTAGATAGTAGCAAATCCCTTCTCCGTCGAATTAAACACCCTCACCTCGTAATATTCGGAGCTGCCTAAAAGAGGCCCCATGCACAATGGGACGTATACTTAGATTAGGGGAAAGCATCTTCAGTAGTCCAGGTAGGCAAGGAGTACACCTGAACCCTGAACCTCAAACCGAATCCTAAACCCTGAAGCCTAAGCCCTCTAAAGCTTCAACCCTGAACCCTGAATCCTAACCCAAAACCCAGAACCCTGAAGCCTCAACCCTATACCATGTTTCAAGTTTCTGCTGCAGGGCCCCAGCTTGGACAGCTCTTGTAGAAGCTGCACAGCCTCCATGGTTTCCCTAGACCCCGAGATATAAAGGGCTTAGGGTTGGGATAAGCCAAACTCCTTAAAGGGCCGCGATAGAGGAGATTCTATAGGGTACTACTGTAGGGGTATTAAAGGGGTACTAGGAATTTAGACTATAAGATATATAGGGGCAATAGACAAGAACATGGAACCTATTAATTATTTAAGGTTTGGGATGTAGGGTTTAGGGTTTGGACCCACAACTGTGCAGGTTGAATGAAAAAGAAAATGGCAACTCCTGCTGGCATGGTATGTAATGCTACTACTCCTACAGGAGCTTCACAGGGATATATAGGGATAACGAAAATAAAAAGTGCTAGGTTATCATTGGGAGATAGTATAATTATTATAGGTGTGTTTATATATATATATATGTATCTTTGTACATACGTGTATATATATATATGGTGATGTTATGGTGATATCGGGTACGGGGGTCAACAGTGATCATGGAAAATAAAACGGAAACTACCATAATGGGGAATCAAACGGAAAAGAACATGGAACATGAAATGGAAGCTGAGACTTGTTGGGGTGGTCTTTGTAAGGATAAGAGAAAATAATAATACTCGCCCACAGTGTTTAGATTGTAGGGTTTAGACTCTAAATAATTAGCCATGTCTTGCGTTGACAACTGTACGGCGAACGCTGAGGGCCCCGAAGCTAGCCTTGGTTTGTGCGGTTTGATTACACATCTGGGTGTTTAGGCTGGTGAAAACAAAGGACGTGGATACAACATGCAGGATTGGACAAGGTTTTGTTGAGATGGTGAAAATACATACCTAGACCCTCCTCCTACCCTCTATTAGGGCCTAAATACCTACTATTAGGGACCATATATCCCCAATTAAGGGTACAAGGAGGGTCATGGTAGGAACCTTAATTATGGAGATCCGGCGTTCCACTCCTTGGAGGGGTGTTAGTTGCGGTCCAAGCCAGAAAACGCATGCTGCCTCTGAAAGAGACAGGGGTAGTATACAGGGCGTGCAGGCAGGGCCTATGCCTGGGGTCCCCCGGTATACACCCAGAGCCTGTGATGCCTAGCGGTGTCATCGGGTTGCCATGGCGGGTCTCCATGATTGCCTCTTTTGGGTGCGTAATGTTTTGCGGGATTGAAGCTTGATTTCTGATGCGGGGTTAAAGGTTTAGGGCTCTAGGCCAGTAGCCGAAATCTTAGACGTTCACCTCTACCTAAGCCATGGGCCCTCATCCCAAGGCAGCAGAAACGAGACCCCTTCCGGTAGACCCCAAACGACTAATCAAACCCTAATGTCAAGGCCCTGACCCCTATGTAACCTCGACCGTGATGCACAATCTAGGAAGGCATACTGCGAATCTCTAGTGTTGCCTGTAACCGTATTGCATTATACCTTGCCGCCCTTCTAAACCCCCATGCAACGCCAGTCAGTTTCCACTTCATGCTCCATCTCCTCCTTCTTCTGATTCCAACTATTCAGCCCTCTGCCCCAAACCCTAAATCCTGAACCCTATCCCTGAGCCCGGGAACCAACAACTCCCAAGGGTGCAGGAGATCCGTAAACCTTAAGACCTATGATGCGCTCCTCAGGCAGGGTCTCGGGCAGTCGGCCCTGGGCGAAGCAACAAAACATCTTGGGCTCAGCGCTTGAGAATTATGAACCTAAGGGTCCAAGTAAGTACCCAAATAATGGGGCTTTAAGTTCCCAATAGTCAGATCTGCAGGGAATTTGGGCCCTAGAAACCGAATATCGGGGTACCTGGACCCTTTAGGAAACATGTTGCCAGTGCTTTGGGTTTATAGGGTTCAGGATTTCAGATTCAGGGTTTCGGGCTCAGGGGAGCAACTTTAGGATTCAAGGTTCAGGGTTTGAAATTTAAGGCTTACAGGTCAGGGTCTTAGATTTAGTTAGATTTAGGGCTTAGGGTTGTGACGACGGCGGCGACCACAGATTCGGATTTCTTGTTTCGGGAGGGGGGGATGTGTTTAGGCTAATTACTGAGTTTGGCGACTTCGAGCTTGGAAATTGCAAGGTCGCGCTTGCCTGTTGTACGTTGAGCGTAAGCAAGCACGGAGGAAGCGCTTGGTTTGCATTTTTGTTGTCAACAACAACAGGGGTTCCAGGTTGTTTCAGCAGCATTTTTTTGACCCCAAAGGGGCTGAGCAGGCCCATGGAGAAAAAAACACGTTGCTGGTTGGCAGTAGGGAACGGAGAAGTGGATCCCTGTAGCAGACCCTATGAAATGCTCAATACATTATAGTTTGATGTTCTTGTCCATCGCCTCACCCTACTAAAAACCAGCATGACATGAAACAGGGGATGACCCATAGGATCTAGGGAGCGTCTAGGGCTTAGAGCTTGCAGTTTGTGGTCGGATAGAAGAATCCTCCCCTAATCCCTAAGCCCTAAACCCTAAACGCTAAACCCTAAACCCTGAACTCTAAACCCTAAACCCTAAACCGCACCCTCATGTCTCTTTACTTCACCTTAATTCACCTCGAAGGCCGGCCTCAAGTCAAAGCCCCGAAGCTCACAAGCCAAGTCACCCCAAGACCCACCTTTTGGGTGGTCCCCGGCTCATGTGTACCATAGTCTAAACTCCTAGTATCCCCTTAATAGCCCCTATAGTAGTCCCCTATATAGTTCCCCATATAACCCCCTTTAAAGAAGTTTAGATTATGGTTCATGTGCTTGTGGGGCGTGGCGCCTGCGGGATGTCGGTGACAAAGCCGGTGGTTGCCTCAAGCTCCGGGGTTTAGGGTTTTGCATGCTTGGTTCTTAAAAGAGGTGTGGGGTTTCGGGGTTCAGTTCGGGGTGTGGGGCTGCGGATATGAGGGGGAGATTTGGGTAAATATCAGGTTTCAGGTTGGAGGACATATGAGGGTTGAAAATGAAGCGTCATAGCTCCTCACTATGAGTATGAAAACCCCAAGATGCACCCATCCCCTTTTATTAGTTACCTAAACCCCGAAAGTACGTAAAATAATAGCCCTAAACCCGTAATAACAGCTATAAAGGCCATTATTCTACATACATTTGGGGTTCAGGTACTCCTTTTACTGCTGGACGCCGGAGGAAAAGAATCGGAGGGAACCCGACATGACCCTTCCTTAACCTTCGTTTGGGCGCTAATTGAACAGTGTAGTGAGGAAGGCTATATGGTAGTTTTCCTAAATTACTGTTCCCAAAATGGGGGAAATTTATATAGGGCCCCGTATTATGATAGGAACCTAAATATAGGACCCCGTATTGACAGTAATTTAGGACAATCCCCAATTGAACAGTGTAGTGAGGAAGGTTATATGCCACTCCATTATCTTCACTGCGCCGCTGTTTTGCTTAGGCATGCTTAGGCATGCTTAGGCATTTTGCTGCGCCTTACTGATTGCCAGTCTCCCTTTAAGAGTACCTGCAACCCCCCTAATATCCTAAACCCTATAGCCCCTAAACCCTATTGTAGTTTCCTTTTTCTTGTTCGATTCCATCCTGCCCTGCGAACAACTGGCAAGTTACAGGGTGCAGTCTTTCCATCCGAGCTATGATAGTGGAAACTCCTGGTATCCCCCTTAGTAACCCCTTTAATACTCCCCTATCTAATCCCCTCTATAGAACCCTCTTTAAGGAGTTTAGACTATACCGCATCTACGAGTACGGATACAAAGGCTCAAGCCAACCTTTCTCCCCGACACAGTGATGCAGGAGTTTCTCACACTGGTACACCCTTTGGGATCCCTTGGAGCCTTTCAAGCACATTGTCGTGGTCACCCTGAAGCGTTCTATACAAAACTGCTCTGAACAACTTCCGTGTTAAGCATTTGCACAACCTTGATTCTAGCTCTGCTTCTCCTTGCCCATGTGCAAATTGTAGAACACAATGTATAAGATGTTACGTTCCAGGTAGACATGACTCCCATACTGAGATGTTCGTGAGTCAAAAAGAGTGCCTGCAAATCTCAAGACTGCAGGCAAATGTCCATGCGGCGGGCTATGGAAGGAAATCCTCCTGCACAGCACTTAATCCGAAGCCTCCATATGCTGTCCCCAGAGACTTGAACGTGGGGATTGCTAGAGATAGTAGGGAGACTTATTACGGAAGTCAAAAGATCATCCGCATAACAACAGAGGCGCGCCTGGGGAAGGCCAAAGCCACCTACTGCTGGTGCTGTCTCCACAGCCTTGACGGGTGTGGGGTTCAGGGATTAGGGTTTAGGGGTTCAGGGTTTAGGGGTTTAGAGGTTTAGGGTTCAGGATTTAAGGGTCCAGGGGTTTAGGGTTTAGGGATTACGGGATACTGGGGGATCTCATGGGGTTTAGAAAGTTTCGTTGGAATCTTTCTTGTCTTAGTAAGTCTACATAGTACCAGGAGTTCTGGGACTTCTAACAACCTGTTTTTGGGATAGCAGGTAGACAGATGACTCAAACCATCGCGAAAGTATGGCACAGGTTCAGGGCGTCGGCTCTGGGGTTTAAAGCTTTATAGGGCTAGGTAGATATGGGCGTATACCGCCTGGGATAAACATCTGAAACGCGCAGTCTTGGAATCCTACCTCCATAAAAATAGATACCCACCCCGCCAGCAGTGACTATTCCCAATGATGTGCAATTTTGTACGGTGAGAACATTTCTCTGTTTGGGGGGTGGGAGGTAAGGTGTATCAGTTGGAGGGGCTTGCGCCTTATTCAGTTTTATTAAGATATACAGAAGCTACGTTCAACAATGATCCACCTTGTAGCCGAGTGCTGAGCAGTGAGGTATGGAAACCTGCTTCCAGAGAAGGATAAGGCTTTGGAAGCCCTAAACCCTAAACCCGTAAGCCCCAAATCGTGTCTATTAGGTTGGAGCTTCAAGTCTAGGGATTTGGTGTCTGGGGTTCAAGGTTTAAGGTTTGTGTCTGCGAGGAATGTTGCTGTAACACTTTGTACCTCGCGTCTTCTGCACATATTCTGAAATGTGATCTTGCATGTTCTCTTTGGACCGAGAAAATCAGCTTGGGAAAGAGATTTTAAACATTTTAGCGCAAGCAGGTCGAAACAGACAGGCCTGTGGTCCAGCTTCACAGAATTGAGGGCTAAGGCCTGCTGATTTGGGGTTACAAAATGGCGAACCCCCCCAAAGCCAAGTTCCCTGCATCCCACAGTCCTGCTGTGACCCTGCCCAAACCCAGCGAAAAACTAGCAAGCCCAAACCCCAAACCACACCCTCCCTAAACCCTAAACCGTGAGCCCTAATAAGGACTAAACCCTGCAAAAAGTTAAACAAAAACACCAAAACGCCCAAAACCGACACAGGGTGCCTTTGCTTGCGCAATGGAGCGCCAACCTGGCGTCGCCTGCACATTATGGGCGGGTTGTAGGGTTTAGGGTCTCTAAAACGGGGAGGGGGGGCCTTGAAAACAGGTTTATGGCTAAAGATGTGCCAAAATAAGGGCCCTGGAAACTTTAGGGATCCAGGAAGATTACGAAGTCCCCACTAAGGAGTCTGCAGGAGTAGTCTGAAATAGCTCCCGTACGTGGCTGTACGGGCTTGGCTTGGCCAAACTTATGCTATGTCAAGTGGGCGGCGGGAGTTGCTGCTATCTGCTTTGGCCCAGAATCCCTACTAAACTAAACCCTAAACCAGAAACCCTGAACTTACGCCTTAAAACCCCACACCCTAAACTTAAACCTTGAACTTTTTTTGTCAGTTGCCTCCAGGCTTCTCGATCCGCTCTGTTGCTCTTCTGTGTTCCTGCCTTTTGCTTGACTTTGAGAACTCTTACTGGGGCTTAGCAGGGAATAACGGAACAAGGGAATACATTGTAGAGATTATCTAGGGGTTAGGGTTTTAAGGGGTCGTAGGGATTGAGGGAATGCATTGTATGGGGATTATATAAATCCGGTTTCGGGCTTAGGGTTAGTGGGGAATAAGGGAATATATCTTTCTAGGGTGTTTATTCATAAGGGGTGTATTCCCTTGTTCCCCTGCTAAGAACAAGTAAGTTATTACTAACTACTGCAGTTCTACTTTTCTGCCACCTTTTTGATTTTCATACATTCTTAGAACTCATGACACCCTCTTCACTTTTGTTTGTTCAGCTGCTGTCTTGTGAATTTGAGTCGGAAGCAGGAGCAGGAATAAAACAAAAGGGAACCCGCAAAGCGCTGCAGCGCTGTGCTTTTTGGGGCTGTGAGCCCATAAATCCTTAATCCTGCAGCCTAACTTCTGAATCCTCAGCCCCAAATCCGGGATGCCAAATTCTGAACCCGTCATCCTAGACCTCAAACCCTTAATCCTACACCCTAAACTCCAAATCCTAAACCCTAAACTCCAGATCCTAAACCCTTACGCCCTAAATCCTGCAGCTTTAATCCTAAAACCTAAGCCCTGGCAATCCGCCTGCCAGGGTGCTTGCGGCCTGCGCCCCAATGCAATCGTGCGAAGCTGCGCCTCTGATCTAGGGTTTAGGGGTTAAAGGGGTTATGGCTGTATAGGGTTCAGGGGTTAGGGTGATGGGTTTTGGGACATAGGAAGCAGAATTTATAGTTTTAGGACTCGGAGCCAGGGTTTCGGGATTTACCATTTAGAGTTTGGGTTTTTGTGGGACGTACGGTTCGGGGTTTTGGGATTTAGTGCCTGGGGTTTGAATGTTAAGGCTTGCGATTTGCGCTATGATCGAAACTGCTAGCATGCGCCTTCATAACCGCTGTAGTAGTCCCCTATAGAATCCCCTTCATAATCCCCGTTTAAGGAGTTTAGACTGTAGTTCGTTTGAAGATCGAGTTGTAGAGTTTGGGTTCAGCGGTTTTTCTGTGGTTGACAAAAGTAGGGCGATGACCTTTATACGTTCTGTTCAAAACCCTAAATCCTTAACCCCTAAACCCTCCTAAACCCCTAAACCCTAAACCCTAAATCCCCTAAACCCTAATCTTACTTGGTACTGTATCCCGCTTCTATAACATCTACTCAGAGCATTTTTGGGGTTTGGGGTACAAGGTTTGGGAAACCTTGGGGTTCAGGGTTTAGGGTGAGCCGCTTAGGATCCCAAAAAAAACAGATATGTTTAGGGTTTAAAGGGTTTAGGGTTTCAGATATAGTCTCCCTTGAGTAGATAGAATATGGCTTTGGGTATACTATACTCAGGTCCCCATATGTCCCATTTTCTATTTACTGGAAGGCTACTATACACTGGAATCCAAAACAAGAAGGTTGCACGCAATGCTCTGACATAACAAATGCAGTCTTGGGGGGGAGATCAATGAACACTCCAAGACTGCTACTCATCAGAAATATGGCCGATAAGCTCGTCGTAGGTGTCCGCTTGCGTTTCATGCGCCGATGCAGCTCAGGCTGATGCAAAAGAAGTTCATAAGTTGCAAGCCGCATAGCCAAATGCTCTACGTACTTCTGCGTACTTCTGCGGCATACTCTTGAACCGAAATATAGCTATTCGATGTACACAGACCTTCAGGGGCACCGTTTGCAAGATCCCGCTACATATACATAGTAGTTAATCTGGCTTCCCCAATGTAGCAACTGAACCCTAAACCCTAAACAGTAGTTTCCATCTCATTTTCCATTATCCCTATATAACCCCTACCCTAGGGATCCATGTATGTAAATAATACCTACATTGGTCCCCAAAGTCTGTAAATATTACCTACATTGGGCTATTTGGATCCTTAGGGATATATTTATCCTCCAGAAACCTTGCTGCAACCGTGCCTGTCTGCTGGAGCAGAGGTACCCGCAGCGTAGCAAGGCAGGAGCCATTCTCGACATCTTCTACGTTTGCTGGTTAAGCCTAAGGGTCCAAGGACCCAAATAATAGGGCTTTAGGGCCCAAATACTATATTCATGGTATTTGGGCCCTAAAGCCCTGTTATAGGGTAAGCTTTACGACTGCGGATTAGGCTTTCGCGGTTCATGGTCTGAAGCCAATGCGGTGGTTAGGGTCTAAGGCCTGGGATTTCGCACCAGCGTTGCCGGCAGTCCACAGCTACTAGGATCCACTTACATCAGAAGCTATGGGGTTTATGTATAACAGCGGTTATTTGGGACAGCTGGTATACTAAGGCACAAGAGCATCCAAGTAAACTGGTCTCACTTACAGGCATCCATCTGCCACATGACAAATGCCTAGGCTCAAGCATTGGGCCGCTTCAGCAAAGTCCATGGTGTACAGTTCCTGGGACTGCTTGGATATTCAGGGTAATTCAAACCCAGTGAAACTGGTACCTGGCACCAAATTATGCCCATGTTAGGGGGTTTAGAGGGCTTATAAATGGGTGATCAGCCTGGTTCTTGACCGCCAAGTGAATTCCTATGAAATCAGCTCGAGCACCCTCACTTGGGAGTCTTTTAGGGTTTCGAATTTGGGGTTAAAAGCACCGGGACTCTCAATCTCAGGATCAACGATGAAGTTGGGCAATCCAAGCTCTGCAATCGCTCCCCCATCCATGAATGTGCCGCCTCAATAACCAGGGTTTAGGGTTTAGGGCTTTAGGGCTCAATATTGGCAAGGGTTGCTTCCTTTACAATTCCTCCCCGAATTAGTGGAACTCCAGACGGACCCAAGTGCCACAGAGAGCTGTATTCACAGAACTCCTTGGCAGGTTCCATGTTACCCTGTGGCTGCGAGTACTCCAACTACTGAGGCTTTTCGTGCCGACGGCCAATAAGGCTACAGCATTACCCAGAGGGTCCGGGTATCCAAATATTTGGGTTCTAAGGCCCAAATACCCTTTAGAGCTTAGTACTTGGGACTCAAGGCGCCATTACTTGGGTACTGGGTCCCTTAGGCTATGATTCTTATTTGTTACCTGAGACGCTGTCATTTGGGCACTTGAAGGGTGAAGGTTGTTCGGCAAGGCCTTAAGGCAAAGACTGTGTAAGAAAGGATTGCTTTGAGGTCATTGTTGGAACACCTAGTATAAACCAACAAATACCATAATCCTCAAAAATTGACGACACCCCCACAAAGATGCCAGAAACCCTTAACCCTATATCCCTATACCTACATGGTCCTATACAACCCCTAGGACCCACTTTCAAGCGACCCCCCATCATCTGGAATTTGATGCTGGTGTGAACAAAAAACACAACCAGCCGCTGTTGTTGACGGCAGGCATGGAGGACTGAGTTTAGGGCTTTAGGGTTTAGAGTTTAGGGTCTATACTCACCCAGAAAGCCCAAGATCCCTCAATTAGGGAATTGCCTTAAATCCTATTGGGGACCCTAGCATCATGTAAGGTATATCCCCTGATTAAGGGATAACGGGCCCCAAGCCGTAGTCTCCAAACCCTAAAACCTATATAATATATGCACCCCCCCCCCAAGATCCACCGTTTTTTGGTAAAAGCAAATTTCAAAAGAAATTTACTGGGAAACTAGCCNNTGAAATTGGATGTATTTCCTTATTTTCCTTTTAAAGCAAATAATTGCAATGAGTGAAAAATTCACACATTTTAATTATCTTAAAGCTTGTCTTCATTCTTTTCTTTGAAAATAATGCGAATATTTGAAAAGATTCATTTTAATTATCTTAATTACTTTACTCATTCGAACTATTTTACTTCTTGGATTTTTTTGTTAAATAGGGAGGAACCTGTCCTTTTCCCGAATTTCAAGGAATGGGTTTCCTCCTATTTAAGCAATTAAACTGAATATTTTCTATCAAAAAGAAGGAATTTGATTATAATATCTTAGAAAACACTTCATATA